>ML823416.1:49745-69765 GCA_009831015.1 Picea engelmannii
GGATCAGATCTCAATCAGATAAAATCAAATCGAATTATCTTTTTTATCTTCAAAACAAATCACTAATAATCCAACTCAATAATTATCATACAAATCAAATCATATCGAAGAAATTCAATTGAAACAGAGTACCCAAAATATCTATGTTTTGAGTTACCATAGGGTATAGTCAAACTTTGACAGGTCGACATTGGATATGGAACCCAATTCGAATGAGATATGATATAATCACAATGAATAATCATGATCAAACAGGATAGCAACCATATGAAATAAGATTTGCCACAAACTAAAATTAATATGATCAAACATACGTTACAGCTGTAGCAATATCATTTCAATCAATCATAACGATAGAAAGCCTGTAAGATTCAACGCGACATTCATCCTATTTTGATCAAATAAGTGAAAACTGTTTCGATTCACATTCAAACCAACATGTGTAATAGTTATGACCAAAATCATCATCTATTTTGATTGTTGTGTATGACACAGTCAAAATCAAACAGAATTGCGAATCATAACCCGAATCGTAATCAAACAAAATATAATTATTGACGAATTTGTTGTTCTGGGTATATCATTTTGTTTTACAACTTTGTTTGTAAAAATACAGTGTTTGTTTAATTCTTCAACAGAACAGGTCAGACTTGCCTTACAAAACGACTAACAGGAAGTTGGTTATAATTTACATCAATTCTAAATATAGAACAAAACCCTGTTTTGCAACAAAATCAAAATCGTATCCATATTGGTCAAAAGCAGCAGATAATCATGGTAGATGAATCGTAACCAATTCGTATACAGATTGTATTTCAATCGTATTTGCAAAACAATTTGCTTATAATAGATATAACAGAACCTTTCATCATATCCAATTTGAATCAAGCGAATCCAATCATCGATTACCGAAATCAAAACTAAATCCAACTCATGCCATAAACAAAATTCGATTTACAAATCCAATCATATACAACATTATATAGCAGTGCATGTTTATATACAGAGTTCACGAATATACCATATAAATGAGCAAGGGTTATACCAGCTTGACCGTTGAGACTATGTCAATTTTGAATTGACAATAGCTATAGCAGACTCGACATTTTTGAACAAGATTGAACCCGTAGTTCTTTGTTTCTTGTCACTGGGTTGTTCTCTTGCAATCTGACCAGTGAGCTTTGCCACTTGGTTTTCCAAATCGTGGATTTTGGATTGCAATTTTGGGACATCCAAGTAGTATCTCTCCATCCACAACCCACATTGAATGCAAGGTGGTGCAACAGCTTGAACAAAAGTGGGTTTTGACGATTCCCTAAGGGTTTCATGAAGTGGTTCTATACTAGGAAAATCAGGGTTATTCCGCAGGCAAGGAGGTAAGTTCTTGACGAAATCATGAGGAGGTTTGCCACACAATCCTTCGGAATAAGGATACTTTTTCGGCAAGAAATCGTTCAATGTCAGAATCAGAGTCTTCACTGACAACGATGGGCTCTATTTTGGCAGGGGGCTTAGATTTATTCCTCTCCATACGAGAGATCAACCTTGCATTTTTCTTGCTTCTAATATTAGCACCAGCCTTTGATCTAGTCTTTCTGGTTGTAGGCTTAGTGAATTCGATCTGTTTAGTCAAAACCATAGATGATTTCGTAGGGGACTCGGGCTTAGGCTTAGGTAACAGAACATCAAAAGGCATAGGGGTAGGTTTTCTCTCGGTAACCATGACCTTATCCACATGTGGAGGGTTGGACTCTTCAAAGCCATTACGGCTGATAAAATTATGCCAAGAATCACCACGCAATCCCAATTCATGAACCAAAATTATTTTAATCAAACCCACATGGAAGAGGCTAGTGTCATCCTGGCTACGCTTGTATCGTTTATCCATTTTGAACAAACTTTGGTGCAGATAGTGAGGCAAACTTAGTTCGAATCCCATAAACACCATCAATAAACGCAAGTGAAACAGATAGACAAACCCATACCTGCCTTCACAAGTGACAAATTGTTTGATAACCATTAAGAGATCGTACCAGCGAGGTTTCAACATCTTTGAAGGCAAACCTCTGTCGCATGAACTCACTGTCTGAGACTGAAACAGTAATGTCCACGGGACATCATTAACCTTGTAGCTATTCGACCACTTTTGTCCCTTGACAGGTAGGCTAGTTGCTGTGCTAAGAAACTGATCAGTGATTCCAAGCTGGACATCTCCAACTTTAGCTCGGGATCTGTCAAATGACAAAGCAAACTGCCGAGCCATAGTGAAGCTATATCCATCGAACTTCTTAATGAAGTCAAGCCATCCATATTATTCTAGGTCTCGGTATGCACTATCAAAGGTTAACAACGCTTGGCACCCATTGGGCTCGACCCTTACAACAGGAGCCATGGCTTCTGCACATGGTAGGGTTCGAACTGAATGAATCGATGCACAGAGAGAAAACGAGAGGGTTTGGCAGCTTGAATGCTCGACGAGACCGGAAATAACTGCATGCGTGCGAAGGTGGTGGGATTACCACCGCCACGCATTGCATTAATTGTTGAGTATAGTGTTATCATAACCATAAACGTTTATACCATGTGTATCGGCCAGCAAATAGATATGTCATCACATTAACGTGCCACTTACCTGAAACAGAACCAACACCATACGCTCCATTCATTGCCAAGTGTACAGTTCCATCATATATCATATCCAACGATACATCGTGTCAATCAGTCGTTTTACACCAAGGTTAAGTTTAATCAATGCCAAAACATGGTTTAAAACTATTGATCGCTTCATGAAATATCAACTCATAAAATAATATGTCCAAGCATCGTTTCAAAAGATTTAATCAACGTGCCCTCAAACCATTATTATTCTTCAAACTGACCTTATAATCTCACCAATGCATTCGTTTGTGCAATGAAATGTTTGCATTCCAAAGTTCCTAAAACATTGCAATCTAGAATCTCTCATGATATCAATGAGCCAAGAAACTATAACAATAAGAATAAAAGCATATGAGATCAAAGCTTTGATAAGATCAAAAGTAAAACCAATAAATCTTGATGCTCTCAAGCTTAGTAATCAAAAGATTCAATATGTGCAATGAAGGTAAGAATGGGCTTAAAAGACATAAGTTTGAAAACGCTTTGCAATCATGCGATAAACCAATGGTCGAATGTCCTTAGGAGAAGTCAATAAGAGATGACTACAGTCCAAATGATGAAAAATGTATTTTCACACTTTCAGTTGTGAAAATTAAATCAAAATCAAATTGCAATTGTTGCAAAAATGAAACAAATGTCTAGAAGTACAATGCGACAATGATTTGTCATTAACGAGACAAGAGGTGTAGGCAGCGTTTTTTTAAGAAAAAATAAAAAAAATGAGTTGGTTGCCAACAGTCTTCCACGCAAAACACGGTTTTTCTCTCTGTGACAGACATACACGGGCTTCTTGCAGACGGGCTCCTACTCTTCCCTCCCAGGCAATCCGGTCGAATGGAGTCCGAACCCCCTTCACGGCTTGCTGTCTCAGTTTTATTTTCATGCACCAGGGTTGACACTTGTCACCCTGGGAACTGCATGCATTCCATCCGTACACCTTCCTTCCACTACTTGGGAAATCACGGGTCTTTCAAAAGGACTTAGGATAAAATAACGTGCACATGGATTTTTAGGAATAATAATAATAAAATATTATTCCAGGCCTAAGCCCCCTAAGCTTATCCCCTAGGCTCCTCACTCAGCCCCTTTCCCATCTTCCAGCCCCTAGTTCCTTGCCCAATCTATGGACGCTCAGTCCCCCATCACTCTTTCATCGTGGTCGGTCTGCATTGGCGGTATTTATATTTTATTAATTGACCTGCATACATACAAGTATATCACAGGCTCCTAGCCTTCAACACTTAGGCTCCCTTGCCTAACAAAACTCATAAGCCTACAGCTTATACAAAACTTGGCTCACCAGCCTATAGAACATATTTACAATTCTTTGCATATAACATGATCTGTAATGAGGCTTGGCCTTGGGGACACTACATGTCTTTCCTTATCCGTCTCTTTTCCTTTCCCATTAGAGTTTGATCCTTCAACTACCAAGTTGACATCCCTTCCTTCTCTTTCATTCTTTAAATTGGAGGCAATCTGCACCTCTTCCATTCTCTGCTCTCAACGACAACCCTATTTGGTTTTGGCACTTGCTAAGATTCAGAAAACACATTTGCAGACAATAGGGATTTGTTAGGTCGTCATTCTTAACAAATTCCACACATTCAAAACCATTCTGATTTAAGAAAACACTTTGACTTCAAAAATTTTCCGAGATCTGCTCGACTCTATAATTTTCGGATGATAGCTCCCTCTTTCTTATCCCCTACCCACGTAACCAAAGGTCATGACCAAGTACTAGACTACTAGGTGCTACTCGGGCTTTCGACCTTTGAAGAATTTAAGGCACACACATCTATCTCCCATAGTTTCGATTTACCGAATTTGCGTAAATCATGTGGATCGATGGTCCACGTTTACCCAACATCCAACAGTTAAAATCCACTATGGTTCTTCTATATTCAAATATTTTTGGACTTCGGGACTTCGGTTTTTTGGGTTTCGGTCCTCGAGGCTCTCATACTCGCTTCCCTCTCCAACCCCTGACTTCCAAAAATTCTGTTTCCTTACCCTCCGGGCCCATAGAGCACAACTGTCTCCCACATCCACAGTGGAAAGTGGCACACTCAGGAGTGTCCATGTCACCTTCGGTGACGACATCGGGTCCCACCACTGTCACTTTTCTTCTTGACCCATTGGCATGAGGTACACACCCATGTGTCCACATCCATTCCAATTGAAATCCAATAGTCATACATGTCTTAGATCTACAGTGCATATCCTTTCAGCGTTTCGGGGTTTTAGGGTTTCGTGCCTAAGCTCACTCTGTTTTTCCCCGACAACTGAAATTGTGTAATTACGACTTACCTTATTCTTGATCTAACGGTCAAGCCTTATATTCCTGATCTATGGTTTAGATCATTTTATAACTTTTGGGGTTTTGGGTTTTGGTTCCAGAGGTTCTCGTACCCACTTCCATCTAGAACTCCCGACTCTCGAACTTTCAACCTCTCTCGCCTTGGGCCCACAAAAAAATTGTCTCCCACCAAGGTAGTGACACATGGTGTCCTTAAGAAGTTCCACCTCACTCCCAATGTGACGCAGATAGTTGCAACCCTCACGGTCTGACCCGCTCTCACCAGGACCTTCTTCTTTTTAGGCCCGAAGAGTCAAAGAACTCTTCCCACTCCCCTCGGGAGTTCTCACTACCCACAGGTATTTACTCTCACGACCTCCCCCTTTGATTGTCAGGAAATCAGAACTCGCTGGATTGCGAGTTCAATACTCACGGAACCGGTCCTTCAATTCCCGAAACCCGATGAGTCAACAGTCAATGCCTCCGTATATCGGGGTTTTCCATATTGGGGAAACGACATCTCTGATGTTGCGATTCACTCGCCTCTCAAATCCCTGAACCCCGAATGTTGATATGCACATGCGCCACTTCTGCGCCACGTCACCCCCTCTCTCTCCCTTATCGGGAATTGCGGGATCGCAATTTCGCTGTTAACGATTCCTTTGCAATGGAAACTGTCGAATGCCGAATCCCGACCTCTCAGGATGTCGCGCCCCCTATCCACCTAGTGATCAACGACTCCGATTAATTTGGGAAATCACTACTCACGATTTCGATGAGCATGAACTCTTGCCTTATCAAATGCCGAGCGTCGAACCCCGACGGGCGTTGGTCCCTCTGAATCCTTCAGAGATTTCACCCACTCCTTCAATAGAAGGTTGACGCACTCCTTGTGCTCGATGTCCAATCACTCTCCAGGTGTGGGATCTTCTGGACTCTTGGCGCTTCTTCTCCTCTATGAACCCTCAACGTGAGTCTCGCTGATACGCGTAAAAACGCTGCCCTTCCTGAGCTTCTGTCCTGTAGCTTCGACCTCTACAGAAGCTCAGTTTTTTTTTTCTTCTCTTTCTCTCGCAGATGGAGAATACAATGCCCCCTGGCAGTCTTTCAACTCAAGAAACCTATTTCTGAGTTCTCTGGGTATTCAGTAACCCAATGAAAGTCCCCTCAGTGGATGCTTCCTTCAACTTCAGAACTCAAAGAGTTCCCTTCACCCCATGTCTGTCTACAACCTTCCTCCTTGCACTTTCACACTTCGCTCGACGTCCTCTAGACGGAGCTCCTCAGAATCCTCAACAAAATTCTGGTCTTTCTGAACTCACATCCGAGCTCTTCCCTCTGTGCACCTCTGTACACACGTTTGATACCCTCTTGGTAGAGCTCTTACAGAACTCCCAGTAGAGGTTCTATCCACAATAGTGTCTCAACTACACTTCTTTGACTATTGAGGTGTTCAGTAACCCCAAAAGTCTTCCTTCTATATGAGGTGATGACTTTAGTCCTGTGCCCTCAACACGTCTCTGTCTAACCCCTCAGAGTTCAGAAGTGCCACCTCTGTGCACCGGTATTCAGAGTCTCAACACTCTGTCACGCCCTCATGGCATGAAACCTCAAAGACCTCTCGAACCTGAAATCAAACACACTCCTTGAAATGGCATAACCACAATACACAAATACAACATATAATGAACACATACATAGACATACATATAATGACAGAAAATGCAGGAAAAACTGCACTGTATTAATAATGGCAAATGCTTGTATATTTTACAAGGTGTTCCTCGAGCTCTCTCTGGGCTCTTCTCTTCTGCTGTACTTGCAGACCCTACTAACTCAACTCTCTTTTTGAAAATGAGATATCAAATCTCTTTTACATGAGGCGGCTCAATCGAGTGCTTCCCTCCAGGATTTACCTACTCTAATTAAATTACAATCAATGGGTTGTCTAGTCCAGGATCTGGAACTAGATCTCAGCCATTCAACACATTAAATGCCTATCTTATCTACAGCCTGCGCAAAGGCATGGAATTCATGTCTCACCAGCCTAAGATATTAATTTTTATTGAATTCAAATTCAAAATGAGGCTGCGCCTCCCTTTCAGCCCTGAATGAGTGCACGCTGATGTGGCTGGCTGACTGGCTGCATGGAGAGATGCTCCTGCATCATACTCCACAGCTGCAAAAATCACGATCTCCCGCTCATGAGCTTCCCGAGTAGTTGTTGGAATCCACCTAGGTCCCAAACAAGTCTGTGGAGCTTTTCATCTGCTCCATTCTACTATTTTTGCTTCCGCTGCACTGCTGTTGCTTTCCTTCTGCTCAGTTGCTCCTTGCTGGCAGTACTTGTTGTTTTCAACATCAACCTTCTGATGTCCTCCATCTCTATGTCCAGCTGCTCTAGTGGCTGGCTTTGCTTTTGTAGTCTCCTCAGCTACAAAATATTTTGGCCATTGGACAGATCATCATGATCTCCCATGCCATCTTTTTCATCTTCAACTGTGGCCTCAAGCTGCCACTTTGCTGCAGACTTCAGTTCTGTAGTCTCTCTTTGACTGAGTTGCTGCTCAGTCATTCTCTTTTCTGACAGCTTGAATTCTGCCAGTTCTCTTTCCAGTTCGGGATTATTCAACCAATCCTCCAGCATCTCCAGCTCCATCTCCCATGGAGTAATAATTATGTCTACCTGCTCCTCAACTTCTTCCATTGCTAGCTTCAATGCTACAATGCTCTCTGCTTGCTGGCTGAATCTGTCGAGCTGTTCCTCAGAACACTCACTTCCTGCTTCTGCTGTCTTCAGTGCTACAACTTCTTGGTTTTCAGCTCCCAGGCTGAATATGTTGAGACATTCCTCAGAATGCTTGCCTCCATCTTCTGTCGTAAATTCCCCTGTTGCATCCCTTTCATCTTTAACGTTGAATGCTTTGAGCCATTCTCCGAAAGGCTCACTCTCTTGGGCAGCTCCCAAAGTCTGCTCCAATTCTCCTTCTTCGACAATCATCTCTTGCTGTGACTATTCTTCTGCTCTCGCTGCATCTGCGATACAACTTTCTGCCTCTTCCTGGGCACATGGTAGGAATATTGAAATTCCCGCAATCATCAGAAGATCATTCTGATGTTCCTCCTCTGTCGGTTGCCTTTGTTGATCCAAATTCACCTCTGAATTTGTGAGACTATCAGACAGTCTCATCTGCTTTGTTAGCTCCTCTGGCTGATCCAAATTTACCTGTCCATCCCTGCCCACCTGGTGATATGGGATGCTCTGGCTGCTTCCCAGGCAGACCATGAGATCAATCGATCCCATATTCATCAGCAACCCTTGCTTGATTGAACTCTTCTCTGAGTCCATGAGACTCTCAGACAGTCTCAATTTTTCATCTCTGCCCACCTAGAAGTTCAATATGCTTCCACTGCCCTCCTGGTAGTCTCTGAGATCTTCCAGCAATCTCTGATCATCGCCTAGATGGAAATGCAAAATTCCATGGCTGTCCTCACGACAGTCTTTGAGATCCTCAACTGATCCCAACTTGTTGCCTTCTTGGCAATCTAGAATTTCTTCTTTTCTGCCCAACCGATAGTCCTTGAGATCATCAGACGATCCCAATTCATCTCATGTCCCCTTGCCCATCTGGAAATATGGAAACTCTCCACTGCTCTCCTGGCAGTCTATGAGACCCTCAAATGATCTCATATCAACTTACTCATCACTCCAATCATCGAGACTTCTTCCGGTCTCTGGCCAACAGTAACAAATCATTTTTTCTTCTGTGGCCTTGAGGTCCTCAACATACCTCAACCATCTTCTCAACAACCTCTGCTGTCTTTTGACCATCAGTTCCCTGACTGGCCATTTAACTTTGGGTGTCCTCATGGGCCATTCATTAACCCATCTCAGCTTTTTATTTTTCCGCATCCTCATTTCGAGCTCCTCCATCTCTCGCCCGATGTTAGAGAGCTCTTTATCCATTTCTACTGCGCTCATCAACCTTGGAATTTTCCTTTCAACATTCTTATGGCCTTCAGTAGCCATGATGCTATTTCTATCTGTCTCCCTGACAGATCTGCTGTTGCCACTCCTTCAATCCTGAGTGCTCGGCTTCATCTTCTCATAGTCTCCTAATGACTGTATCCACGACCGTTATCCACCTTTTCTACTTCCCGCCTCTCGCCTGAGATATACAGACAAGAGTTCAAAGCTCTGATACCACTCTGACGCAAGTCGCATCTATCAGAGTGTTTCTTTTTCTCCTTTACTCCTCTCGCCTGAAACACACAGAAAAGATTCCAGGCTCTGATACCACTCTGACGCAGATAGTCGCAACCCTCACGGTCTGACCTGCTCTCACCAAGACCTTCTTCTTTTCAGGCCCGAAGAGTCAAAGAACTCTTCCCACTCCCCTCGGGAGTTCTCACTACCCACAAGTATTTACTCTCACGACCTCCCCCTTTGATTGTCGGGAAATCGGAACTCGCTGGGTCGCGAGTTCAATACTCACGGAACCAGTCCTTCAATTCCCGAAACCCGATGAGTCAACGGTCAACGCCTTCGTATATCGGGGTTTTCCATAATGGGGAAACGACACCTCTGATGTTGCGATTCACTCGCCTCGCAAATCCCCAAACCCTGAATGCCAATATGCACGTGCGCCACTTCCACGCCACATCACCCCCTCTCTCTCCCTTATCGGGAATCGCAATTTCGCTGTTCACGATTCCTTTACAATGGAAACTGCTGAATACTGAATCCCGACCTATCAGGATCTCGCGCCCCCTGTCCACCTAGTGATCAATGGCTTCGATTAATTCGTGAAATTGCTACTCGTGATTTCGACGAGCATGAACTCTCGCCTTATCAAACACCGAACGACGAACCCCGACGGGTGTTGGTCCCTCTGACGCCTTCAGAGATTTCACCCACTCCTTCAACGGAAGGTTGACGCACTCCTTGTGCTCGACGTCAGTTCACTCTCCAAGTGTTGGATCTTCTAGACTCTTGGCGCGTCTTCTCCTCTACGAACCCTCAACGTGAGTCTCGCTGATACGCGTGAAAACGCTGCCCTTCCTGAGCTTCCGTCCTGTAGCTTCGACCTCTACAGAAGCTCAGTTTTTTTTTTTTTCTTCTCTTTCTCCCACAGATGGAGAATACAATGCCCCCTGGCAGTCTTCCAACTCAAGCAACCTATTGCCGAGTTCTCTGGGTATTCAGTAACCCAATGAAAGTTCCCTCAGTGGATGCTTCCTTCAGCTTCAGAACTCAAAGAGTTCCCTTCACCCCGTGTCTGTCTACAACCTTCCTCCTTGCACTTTCACGCTTCGCTCGACGTCCTCCAGACAGAGCTCCTCAGAATCCTCAACAAAATTCTGGTCTTTCTGAACTCACATCCGAGCTCTTCCCTCTGTGCACCTTTGTACACACGCTTGATACCCTCTTGGTAGAGCTCTTACATAACTCCCAGTAGAGGTTTTGTCCACAATAGTGTCTCAGCTACACTGCTTTGACTATTGAGGTGTTCAGTAACCCCAAAAGTCTTCCTTCTATATGAGGTGATGACTTCAGTCCTGTGCCCTCAGCACGTCTCTGTATGACCCCTCAGAGTTCAGAAGTGCCACCTCTGTGCACCGGTATTCAAAGTCTCAACACTCTGTCACGCCCTCATGGCATGAAACCTCAAAGACCTCTCGAACCTGAAATCAAACACACTCCCTAAAATGGCATAACCACAATACACAAATACAACATATAATGAACACATACACAGACATACATATAATGACAGAAAATGCAGGAAAAATTGCCGTGTATTATTAATGGCAAATGCCTGTATATTTTACAAGGTTTTCCTCGAGCTCTCTCTGCTCTTCTCTTCTGTTGTACCTGCAGACCCTACTAACTCAACTCTCTTTTTCAAAATGAGATATCAAATCTCTTTTACATGAGGCGGCTCAATCGAGCGCTTCCCTCCAAGATTTACCTACTCTAATTAAATTACAATCAATGGGCTGTCTAGTCCAGGATTTGGAACTAGATCTCAGCCATTCAACACATTAAATTCCTATATTATCTACAGCCTACGCAAAGGCATGGAATTCATGGCTCACCAGCCTAAGACATTATTTTTTATTGAATTCAAATTCAAAATGAGGCTGCGCTTCCCTTTCATCCCTGAATGAGTGCACGCTGATGTGGCTGGATGACTGGCTGCATGGAGAGATACTCCTGCATCACAATGATGTCATAAGGCCCCACTACTTTCACTTATCATTTCAAATTTTCAGGCATCAGGAGTTCATGCATCTACACGTCTCGAACTTTCATTTGCCGAAATTGTGAAATTACAGTCTATTCATCTACTTGATTCAACGGTCCTGATTCCCCATGATCTGAAGACTTGGATCTCGTCGTCATTTCACGTATCTGGATTTTGTGTGTCATGAGGTCGAAATATTTTCCACCTTCATCCTCCCTATTCCCGAAATGTCGATTTCTTCCTGGACAATTAATGGTCCAGATCTCTCCTAGATCGATGGTTGTGATCCAATCGTGAATTCGCGTTTCGTGAATTCTCATGAAGTCACCCTTTGACCATTTCAAGTCAAGATTCATCAAAAGGATGATCTCTCTCCATGCATCCTTTTCAATAGATGGTCCTGACGAATTCGGGATTTCATGTATCGTGATTTCCACACTTCTGTGCAACTCCAAAAGGTTTTAAACCTTGTGCACATTCTCTGGATCTGATGGTTGTGAGGGTTCTCCTTTCCTCCTGAATATATCCTATGGCTCCAACACTTCTAGCGTGGAGTTCTCTTTCTCCATGTGGCCATATACCACACTGACTACAATTTTATAATACCGCTACACCTCCTGAGCTTTGTAACATGGTCAAGTAGTCCGTTGACACTCAGAAAGATTCTGAGGTCTAAAATTAGTCCTCCAAACACAATTTATTCTCAAAACCTCGGTCCAAAGACCACTTATCTAGCCCATCTAGGCTCAGCTTTGAAACTAGGCTCTGATACCATACTATAACATCCGTGGCCATCAACGGCCTCATGACCAGGCCAACGCCACTAACTTCGCAAAAAAATAGTATTGTAACATATTGTGCATTCTTTTGAAATACAATTTCTTAGTTACAGTTAAACACATAGTAAGCACATTAATACCATTAGCATACATAATCCATGGAATTAACAATAATTCATGAATACAATGGAATACATGAAAACATTGCTAGAATCACACACATGCATATTTAATTGAAATAATACTCATGTATATACTTATATTTTAGAATGAATGTAATTCACCAACTACGTGTAGAGCTCCCACGAACCTCCGAGCCTTAGACTGTGCTACTCATCACTCTCATCAGTAGGTAACCCCCGAGCTGGGACTAAGCTCCACCGGGCAGGGATTCCTAGGCTAGGCAGGGACAACAGGAAGACACACACAGTCACAGAAGAAGGCTTCTCTTCCAGGAGCCACTTATGCCCAGTGCCCACAGACTCTCGTTCCCCACATGTATTCCCCACACCAGGAGTATAAACCTTCACTATCACCCAGACAATCCTTTGACTACTAAACCTCCCTTGGCGTGGGCTTCAACAATAGACCGGACCTGAAGTCTCCAAAATCTGTGGAAGCTACAAGACCCCTTCCATGAGTTATCACTTCCTCCGCACACTCTCTCACCTGGATAGAGTCTCTCATAGGCTTGGTAACCCTTCCTCTTCAACAACAATCACGAAACATATCCAGTCAAGTCTTATCATTTTCCCTTTTTGTAATTGTATGTGCAGGTGTTATCACCCAATCAGACCGAATCCCCCTTCTTCTTCACATGCTCACAAAACTTTAATTCTTTTCTATATGTCGCATAAATTTTTTCTTTGTATGACATATTGAATCTCCTCAATATTTCTACCTCTAGACAACCTTTTTTTGTATTGCATGGTCCCAAATTTTTATTTTGTTCGACACATTGCACTTAAATTTTTCACCATTGCAACATGTCGCACTAAAAAATCATTTACATGTGTTACAAAAAATATGGGTTTCCAAAAGAATCTCATACCAAGACTTTCTTTTAGTGCGATACACTCAAAAAAAAGTTTTTTCTATCTTCACCTAAAACTAGCCATCCCAATACCTCAAGTAGAATTTGTTGGCAATGTTTTCTGATTTGATTTTTTTACCTTTTTCAAAATATACTTTAGAACCATTAATAACTTACAAGTATCATACTCTTCTTAACTTTCCTTTGGGTGCTTATTTTAAAAAACTTTGAATAATCATAATGAAAGACTTCATGTTCATGGTGAATTTTCCAAAATGAAACCACTAGATTCATCAACTATAAGTTTTGCAAGAAGTGAAATCCATCAATTTGGTGTGTGAAGATTTTGTAGGTCCTATCAACTTGCCTTTTGGGTCTGTCTTTGACCACAGAAAGGATCTAAGTTTCAACTTCCAGGTAAATTATTTCTGTTGTTTTATAACAGCCAACATTCCAAAAGTTTCTTGCTAATTTGTTACGGTTATACTTGCGATTTTGGGTGCTCTAGCATGTAGTTTTAGTGACTAGATGTTAGCACATGCATACCAAAATAAATATAACACACCTATAGATCTTTACAGATGAAAATAAAGAGATCTAAGAGACTAATACATGCATTTGTAGACACAGGTATTTTTGGTCAACATGACCCTGGATAAAACCACCTCAGGGAAAACCAATTTGGAATGTATATGTATATATGAGGAAAGCAGAATGTGGAATACAAAAAATAAAATATATGAAAGAACCTGATACAATAGAATCTGAAACTGAGCTGATATACAAGATCAAAATCACCAAGTGTGCCCCACATGCAAGTTGCCAATACCATTGAATCTACTCCAACTGCAAACTATGAGCTCAGACCTGAAAACACCTCCATAGTAATGAAGCTCCGCTGAATGGATTTCCTCTACAATTGATCTCACTACAATCTGATGGATAGAAGTCTCTCAACTACTGATGCGTCCCAATATGGCAATGTACCCTCCTCAGAAGTCGAACCTCTCTAGTAAAATAACCAAGCAAGTAGCTAGTAGCCTCCCTCCATGAAATCTAGTGCCCAAGATCAAGCTTCCTCACAAATATGACCTCATGCTCATCCTCCAAGAGCTCCTCTATCAATGAACAAGTGAATGAATGAACAAAGCACCCTCGTTCACCCTTTGCGCCCCTCTTTGACATCCAAAAGGAAACCTAAAATATGAAGGTTTGAGATCATCTCATCTCCCATATAATCAATGGTTGAGATCTCCCCATTCATATTTAACTCAATAACCCACTTTGGGTTAAGTTTCCTAAATCAAATTTATGTCTCTAATTCACCCCCTTTGTGAATTAATAGTCACCTCAGGCCAAAAATGACTAAATTTCACCTTAGACAAAGTCAAAGTGAAATTAAACAAAAGTACGAGGTACAAAGTGTAATGTCCTCCCCTCATGTGCTAAGGAGGTCACAAGCACATGGGGAACACCTCCCAAGGTACAAAACTCAACACTCCCTCTTACCGAGGAAGGTGTTCCTCACCAAGCCCATCTTGTCTCTAAAGTAGACATGCTTGCTCCGTGGCAAGGCCTTGGTGAGAATATCTACAACCTGGTCTTCTATTGATATATACTGCAACTAAACTACCCCTCTTTGAACCCAGTCACGAATGAAGTGGTACCTGATCTCAATATGCTTCGATCGGTCATGAAACACTGGATTCTAAAAGAGTTTGATACAACTTTGATTATCATAGTGAATGACATTGGTGACATCTCCTAAACAAATAACCCAACCAAAATCTTATGAAGCCAAATGGCCTCGCAACTGGCCTGACTGGCTGCCATATACTTTGCCTCGACCGAACTCAAAGCAACTGACTTCTACTTCTAGTTGAACCAGGAAACAAGTCCTGATTCCCTGACCCCAAATTGAAGCAACACCCTGAGGTACTTTTCCTGTCAGCAGCACATCCTGCCTAGTCTGAATCTGTGTAGCCAACCAAAATGACTCCATATCTCCTGACATAGTCTAGGCCATAGTCCACTGTCCCAGCAATATATCTCAAGATGTGTTTTCACCAACCATGTGAACACTCCTTGGCTTAATCATGTACTGACTGAGAGTGTTCATGATAAAACATATATCTAGTCTGGTGTTAACCAGATACATGAACGAACCAATCAACTTCCTGTATACAGTGGCATCCACCAACTATCTATCTGAAGAACTAAGCTTCTTCCAGTTGGTGATCATAGGTGTAGACATGGGTCTACAGTCCTCCATCTGAAACCTGCTCAAAATATATGTTGCATACTTCCCCTGCCCGAGAAATATGTGACCCTCCTCTTGCCATACCTCCATATCTAGAAAGTAGTGCATCAATCTGATATCACTCATCTCAAAATCTGATGTAAGTCCTAGCTTGCACTCAGCTATGAGATCCTTGTCTCCAGTAATGAAGAGATCATCCACATACAAAATGAGAATGAGCGTGTCCTCACCCCTAATGATGAAATAAAGGTTTGTATCAACATCTCTCTTCTCGAAGCCCATCTAAAGAAAATAAGTATTAATGCATGAATACCAAGCTCAGGGAGCTTGCTTCAGACCATATAGTGCCTTCCTTAGACACACATGAGTCTCTCTGTCACCCACCTCAAAACCCTATGGCTGCTCTATGTACACCTCTTCCTCAATAAATCCATTCAAAAATGCGGTTTTCACATCCATCTGGTGAATGCACCAACCCATCTCTACTGCGATGGAAATAATAGTCCTTATAGAAGTGTATCTCACAAATGCTGCGAAAGTCTCATCATAATCGACTCCCTCAATATGTGAGAAGCGTCACGCCACAAAATGGGATTTGTGTTTCTCAATGTTTCCATATTCAACCATATTGGTCTTGTACAACCATGTGGAACTCACAACTAACTTCGGCACTGGCCTCGGAACCACATCCCATACATCATTTCACATAATGGATTTATACTCCTCTACCATGGCCTCTCTCCAATTCTGATGGTCCACTTCCTACCAAAAAGTTTGTGGCTCAGTATCCCTGATACTTATCATAAGTGCTAAGTATGCTCCAAATCTGATTGGTGGCCTGCTCTCTCTGATTTGGCTCTTGGGCTCTCTTACATTCTCCTTGGCCACCTTTAGGGCCTCCTGAAACCATCTAGGTCTCCTCTTCCTTGAAGTGGTCAACGGAGAAGTAAGGTCTCTCGGCCCAAGAGTGACTACCTCAGGACTCGTCTCAAGACTCTGAGATCTTGAAGTCTGTCCTCCCTCTAAAGTCTAATCTCCCTCTGAAGTCTGTGCCCCATTTGAATAAAAATGATCTAACTGTGACCTTGAAGTTGTGCATGGTGACCTTGTCACCCCTGATAGTGGTGTACTCAAAATCTGAGGTTGTGCTCCCTCTGAGACTGCAATCGACAACTCTGCATCATCCTTAAGTGCAACAGAGATCTCACAAAATCCCTATCCTCCTCAAATCTGACATCTCTGCTCACCACCACTTTCCTAAGTGGAGGAATGTAGATGTGATAGGATTTTGAAACCTCAAAGTATCCAACTAGAATCCCCTGCTGGGCTGTGGGGTCTAGCTTTGTCCTCCTCTCTAAGGGGACATGACAGTAAGTCAAGCACCCAAATATCCTGTTGTTCTTGACATCGGGCCCCCTACCAGTGAAGGCCTCCTTAGGAGTTATATTCCCCAAAATCCTGTGGGGGCTGTTGTTCTGCAGATAAACTATAGTAGCACATGCCTCTACCCATAAGTAGAAAGGAAAACTCTAATCCTGCAGCATGGATCTCACTACACTGGTAATGGCCCGGTTCTTCCTCTCGGCAACCCCATTCTATTGGGGTTTGTAGGGTATGGTCTTCTGTCTTCTGATGCCATGTTGTGCACATAATTCTACAAACTATCTCGAGGAATACTCTCCCTCGTTATCCGACCATAATACTTTGATCCTCTTTCCTGACTGGTTCTCCACAAGAGCTCTGAACTCTTGGAACCGTGTGAAGACCTCACTCTTGGACTTTAGGAAATAGATCAAAGTATTCCTCGAGTAGTCGTCTATAAATGTGAGATAATACTCACAACCACTCGGGGACTTCTGATTCATGGGCCCACACACATCCATGTGTACTAAATCTAGTATCCTAGCTGACCTGCTGTCACTGCTGGGGAACGATTCCTTGGAAAATTTACCAAGCGCACACCCTCTGCAAACATATTGATGCTTTATGTTGATCTGTGGCACTTCGGTCACAATCTTTCTCATTCCTCCAAGAGCCCCATGATGTAGGTGGGCCATCCTAATTGGAGAGAGGCCATGGTAGAGGAGTATAACTCCATTATGTGTAATGATGTCTGGGATGTGGTTCCGAGGCCATGGAGAAGTAAGGTCTCTCGGCCCAAGAGTGACTACCTCAGGACTCGTCTCAAGACTCTGATATCTTGAAGTTTGTCCTCCCTCTAAAGTCTAAACTCCCTCTGAATTTTGTGCCCCATTTGACTGAAAATGATCTAACTGTGACCTTGAAGCTGTGCATGGTGACCTTGTCACCCCTGATACTGGTGTACTCAAAATCTGAGGTTGTGCTCCCTCTGAGACTGCAATCGACAACTCTGCATCATCCTTAAGTGCAACAAAGATTTCACAAAATCCCTATCCTCCTCAAATATGACATCTCTTCTCACCACCACTTTCCTAAGTGGAGGAATGTAGATGTGATAGGATTTTGAAACCTCAGAGTATCCAACTAGAATCCCCTACTGGGATGTGGGGTCTAGCTTCGTCCTCCTCTCCAAGGGGACATGACAGTAAGTCAAGCACCCAAAGATTGTGTTGTGCTTGACATCGGGCATCCTACCAGTGAAGGCCTCCTTAGGAGTTATATTCCCCAAAATCCTATGGGGGCTCCTGTTCTGCAGATAAACTGTAGTAGCACATGCCTCTACCCATAAGTAGAAAGGAAAACTCTGATCATGTAGCATGGATCTCACTGCACTGGTAATGGCTCGGTTCTTCCTCTCGGCAACCCCATTCTGCTGGGGGTTGTAGGGTATGGTCTTCTGTCTTCTGATGCGATGTTGTGCACATAAGTCTACAAACTATCTCGAGGAATACTCTCCCTCATTATCCGACCATAATACTTTGATCCTCTTTCCTGACTGGTTCTCCACAAGAGCTCTGAACTCTTGGAACCGTGTGAAGACCTCACTCTTGGACTTTAGGAAATAGATCCAAGTCTTCCTCGAGTAGTCGTCTATAAATGTGAGATAATACTCACAACCACTCGAGGACTTCTGATTCATTGGCCCACACACATCCATTTGTACTAAATCCAGTATCCCAGCTGACCTGCTGTCACTGCTGGGGAATGATTCCTTGGAAAATTTGCCAAGCGCACACCCTCTGCAAACATCTTGATGCTTTATGTTGATCTGTGGCACTTCGGTCACAATATTTCTCATTCCTCCAAGAGCCCCATGATGTAGGTGGGCCATCCTATGATGCCATAACTCACATAATTGTTTGCTGCTATTGCTACTCGTTGTCAATGCGTGTAGTGGTGGAAAACGTAATCTGAACAGATTCCCATATCTCACTCCAATCGCCTATCTTGAGTCTAGTGAAGACCCCATAGGATGAGTCAGTACCTCGGTGCCTCTAAATGTCACCTCAAGACCTCTATCCTAGAGGGTGGAAAATGAAATCAAATTCTTCTTCATGCCAGGGACATAAAGAACATCCATAAACGATATAGGTGGAAATTTATCTATCTGAAAGGTAACTGTTCCAATCCCAACAACTCTGACCACTCTGTCATCTCCAACAAAAATCTTTATCCTGACCTCAGTGTCTCTGAGATCAGAAAAATGCTCTCAAACTCTAGTCATATGGCTTGATGCCTCGCTGTCAATATGCCAGATACAGGGTGATGTCTCAACTGAAGTACAACATATGTGAAAGGAACACTCTCTCTGAAACTGTGTCTGAAAATTTGCTTCCTCTACTGTATCTGTTGTACCACCTTTCTTCTTCTTCCTGTTCAGACACTGTCCAACATAGCGCCTGAACTACTTATAAACAAAGCACTTCACTTTGCTCATATCTCCCCTCTGACCACTGCCCTGACCGTTGTTGCTCTCTCCTCCTCCACTCCCCTATGGTTGGCCCCTAAACTTGGCACCTCGTCGACCCCCTCGGTCGGCCTTGTTCTTTCCCTTTGTTTAAAGAGAAAGATCCTCCTCACCCTAACCAATATGTTGCTACTATTATTGTCATCGTCTAGAAGCCTCGACTACAAGCCTAATATCCACCTATATGAAGTCATCCAACATACTCTCCCATGTAGGAATGACCTCCCTAGCAGCTATGCCATGTACAAATGGACCCCACAGTTTGGTGAATCTATTGAAAGCTTGCCTCACCAAAGAGTTAGTGTCAACAACCTCATTGACGACTCAAAGCTCGTCTCTGGTCTGAGTGTAATGACCAAGGAATAAGTTACCGAATCATCCTTGAGTATGCCAATGCCCCTGAGTCGGTCATGAAGAACCATCTTCTAGTTCTCATTGGATCTCTCATACAACTTGCATAAACATGCCAACATCTCATATTCACAAGTCTTCCCCATCAAATCGGGTATGATGTGGTCATGAACTACATCACAAATAGTCCTCTTTGCCTTGTTGTTCCACTTCCTAAACTCTGCCACCAAAACAAGAGAGTTGACAGGAATAGGAGGAATAGTTGCCTCAACTATATCCCATAGCTTGAGGTCCTCTAAGATGAAGATCATCCCCGCCTTCCAAGGTGACCAATTGCTAGCCCCTGTTGGATTACTAAGAGGGGGGGTGAATCAGTAATAACGTAATTATAATCCTTTTTCTTCAAATGTTATATCAATGTAGAATTATTATCCAAAAATGAGCAGTAATAAATAAACAATCACACACATGAACAATACACCAATGTTTTACGTGGAAACCCA
>ML823417.1:1903-14012 GCA_009831015.1 Picea engelmannii
CCCCCCCCCGTGCATTTGTCGGATATACACCGCATGCAGAATACATATTGGTCGCGCCATGGCGACCTCCCAAAACATAAGGAAAGGCACGTGAAGCAGCAGAATTGCCAAGTCCAAGCCCCAAAACGACTGGGAGTTGTTCTCACCTGCAACAGGCATTCGCAAGGATGTGAAAGGAGTTGTCCCTTCACCCACCGAAACAATCATACCAAGCCGCGTAGAACCTGAAGCGAGAGTATTGCGCAGGGAGGAAAGACAGTAGAAGCCCCGTCTCCCCAACAACAAATACCTTAGAGAAGGGGTAGACCAATGAAGAACAAGGAAGCTGGGGAAGCCCGAGTTTCAGAAGAGCAGCGTGCCAGATCGGTGGCTGAAAATATACTCATGTGCGTCATCCAATTGGAGCCTACTGGAGGATCGAGCTGAGAAAGCAGGAGCAGAACAAGGGGAATGGATACCACAGGAGCGAATGATCAAGAGCCATATCAGCAATTAAAGCATGTAAAGCTGACTATCGTTGAACTCTACCAAGAGAACATGGAGTTGAGGCGACAGCTAGAGACAAAGACTACAAAAGCGTCGGTGGTGCAAGATCGTGAAGGGAATGTGTCATGGTTAAAAAGAAATATCAGAGAGGCACAAGATACCATTGTACAACTACGCGAAGCATAGAGGCCATCAGAGGAAAGGCATACAAAGCATTCCCAGGAATGCGAAGCGACCGAGAAGGAAGCCCACGCGGCTCTCGCCAGCGCGCAGAAAAAATAAGTTTAGCTGGTGTTAGTCTTTGCATCCACAAACAGAAGGAAAAGCTTGGCAATTTTGAAGGACACTTTTCCCTAAATCACTCTATCATTTTGATAACATCCGTGAAAATCAAACAACCACTTGTTGTGCACATTTTTCCTGACAAATGAGCGCATGATAGAAATCAAAGTTGTTATAGCAAAGAGCGAGTTTCTGACAGACACCTGTCTGCTCAGATATTTGATCGAAGGGAAACACCGACACATCTTTTCCTCATATCTAGACCTGACTGATGATCAAATCCTCGTGGCAAATTTGGGAACAATCATGTTGTAAACATATGAGATTATTGTCTATTTTTGGAAAGCATCACGTGAAGAGTCTCTAAATGCATATTGCTCAGTTTCCTAGTTTTTAGGGCTAGTAGTTAGAAAGCACGGTAGCCCAAGCGACGCTCTCGTTTATATATTTCATATTTTCGATGTAAGTTAGGTTGGTTGGCAAAATTGGTATAGACAGTAGCTATTGTATGTAATTTGAGTTCGACGGAAACTTAATGCAAAAGTCCTGTAACTTTATGTGAAGATTCTAATTGTAGCAGTTGGATGTATTTTTTTCCCTTTCTTGCATATGTGCTTCTTGTTATCTTATTCATATCTTTTTCTATCTATTTCGAAACGAATTATCGAACCTGTGGATTCTCCGCACAACACCCCTTGTTCACGCCACTTAGACAAAACGTTTTCTTCTGAAAGCTAACTCTGAATTTGCCCGTAGCGGTGCTCTGAGTTACTTCCTATAATTTATGTCCGCCACACATTATTATTTTTCACTAAAGACTGTTGCTCTCTTAGCCTTCATCCTCTCAAGTTCAATCATCGAGTCATTTGTTTCCGTTGTTTGCTCGAATCAACTCCATAGCCCACCATCCTATTTTCTTGCGCCAATATAACCAGAAACCATTATATCAAAGGTGTTAAATATAGCCATTTCTTTAAAGGGGATATCCCACGCTGAGACTGTGTCTCCCGAGAGAGCCCTCTCCAGAGTCGAAGGGCTAGTTTCGGGTCTCAAATTTGGTTGAAACAAATACCTTCGTCGTCTGTTTATCAGCCGAACAGATTTACGGAGTGCTTACATTTTGGCGTCATTGTCGGAGACGAAATTGAATAATTTTTCCCTAGGAAGAATGACAAAGTTGTAGTTTTGGCCCCTGAGTGTAACAGAGGGACAAACATTTATTATTTGGCTGAAACCCTTACCCTGGCGACTCCAGTCAAAAAGACCAGTAGCACCAAGTAGCGCAGTTCAGGAACCCTGGCTCCGAAGACAATCTATACCAGAGCTAATCCTGACCCAAACCCTACAGAGCTTGTGTACGACCCCAAGAAACTTCTACGCAGGACTAGAGAGCAAGCATCGGATCTGTTCTATTACATGGACAGGAGCCTGTCCTTACCCAAAGACAGCGCGCAAAGCACTGACGACCTTGTGTTTGACGAAACTTTCGAGAAAACCCTTTTCAAGTATAAGTCAGAAACTAGCTTGGACAAGAGAGTTTTCGACCAAAAGAGATTCCAAGCCTTGATATCCAATAATATCCCTTAAGTACCCAATCCTCCTAGAGTCATGGCTACCAGATTAGCCCCACTCATCCTGACAGCTCAACTGCATGACCTACCTCAAAATTACAGCCAGAGGATTAAGCTCTATGATGTTGAGGGAAACGTTTCAACCCAAAAGCATCTAGATTGGTTCAACGATTTCGTCGACCTAGAGGAGATAGACTATGTGGACGCTAAAATGAGATTGTTCGCGTAGCATTTTGTGGGGGAAGTGAGGAAATGGTTCAAATCCCTCCCATCAACAAGCATTTGGGATTTCGCTACGCTTGAGATGTCTTTCATTACTAGATGGGGGGACAAGAAGAACCCATTGCAACTTTTGATGCAGTACAATAACATGAAGAAGGAATCGGAGGAGACAGTGCATGAATTCTCGGCCTGCTTCTTGAAAGTTTATAACTCGATCCTTGCAGAGGTTCAGCCACCCCCCGGAGCCACGCAATTGCGATACACAAACTCTTTCGACAACGATTTCGCCCTGTTGCTAAGAGAAAGAAGATCAACAAACCTAGACGCTATAGTGAGTAACACTATCGAGGTCGAAGTAAACATGATGGCGTTAGGGAAGATAAAACAAAGATGCAACAAAGGAGATAAGAAACCTCAAGGAGATGCACACCCATCGACATCTCGGTCCTCAGATGAAAAGTTCGACCTGATGATGAAGATGATGGAGAAAATGATGGAAATAATGTCCATGGGAACTAGACCTGCTGCCCGAGAACAGAACGACCCCCATCATAGAAATCAAAACCTCAGAAGGGGTCAAGTTCCTCTGATCAGAAAAAGGGAACCAAGGGAACAAAAATATCAAGGCGACCAACATACAAGACCTCCGTTCCAAAATAACTACGCGAATGAAGACTTCGATCAGATGTTTGAATACCAAATGCATTGTTGCGACGACAAGAACCCATGTGTTTTTTTGACAAAGGGTGAACATGATCGGTACATGAACCAAAGCAACGGTTTCTTGCTAGAAATAGATGATGATATGATATTTGAAACGAATGATGCACTATCCCGGGAGACATAAGAGTTCAAAAAGGGCTATCAGAACGCCATCATGCAGTTCCAGAAGAAATATAACCTCAAGAGCAAGGATGCGCTTGCTGAGCCGTAGCAAACAAACCCCATATGGAAAACTCCTGCGGACACCCCTTCTACAAGCCAACAAAAGCCAGACAACCTGTCCAAGGATGCAGCTGAAAAGATGAAGTCAAAGAAAGAGGCCCCGAGGAAAGCGTTGGAAGCAAGCCGGGAAGTGCACGGGAAAGAGGTAGAGAAAGTTTGTCCCCCCTTTAACTTTGAGCAAGAAATGGCTAAAATCAAAATCTTCGTCCCTTTCAACGAACTTATCATAAAGGGAGAGTATCGGGAGCAGATTATCAAAATGTTGAAAATGGGAGGGACCCTCGATACTTTGAACATCCAAGACGATCACCCTACTATTTTGTTTGGTCCGCGCGTTGAAGAGACAAGTGATACCGAGGACGTTCCTCTGTTCTATGTCAGTTTTAAATTCCATGACATGACCCTACATAACGCCATGCTGGATTTCGGCGCGTCGCATAATCTCATGCCAAAGGTGATCGTGGATGAATTGGGTTTGGATATCACAAGGCCATACAAGGACCTCTTCTCTTTTAATTGAGGAAGGTCAAATGTTTGGGTCTCATCAAAGACTTAGTTGTGTTGTTGGCCCAAATTCCTTCGAAGAACATAGTTATAGATGTGGTTGTGGTGGACATACCCCCAAAGTTTGGCATGTTGCTATCTAGGTCATGGGCTACGAAGTTGAAGGGGAATTTGCAGACGGACATGTCGTACGCCACTATTCCTATTTTTGGCCAAGATAGATGGTTGTACAGAGAAGTGTTGCTGAAGTATATGGTAAGCAATAAAATGCAGCCTAATAACCATCCTATTTACTCCATCGACATTGAGATCAATTCCTCCATATTCTACAATGAACTGAGTTTTGAAGAGGAGGAGCTGACAAAAATTACGACGACCGATGAAGAGATCATGCAGCAAGCAACATAGTGTGCCGATCCAAAGAACCACATTGAAAACAAGGTTTGGAAGATGAATTTCGATGGCGCGGTCGATAGGGAAGGAACAGATGTTGGCGTATGGATAAGCCCTCACGAGGTGGGCATGAAGCTGTGCTCGTACAAACTTGCATTCGAATGCACAAACAACATGGCCAAGTACGAAGCACCGATCTTGGGTTTGAAAGTTTTGAAAGAACTCGACGCAAAGAGGATAACAGTGCGCGGGGACTTCGAGCTGATTGTAAACCAGGTGAAGGGCATATATCAATCCAAACACCCTAGGTTGAGAGCATACAAAAATTTGGCGCTGGACCTCCTCGAAGAGTTTGCAGAGTATGATCTATCTACTATCCCAAGGGAGAAAATCATATCGTCGATGCGTTGGCCACATCGGCCTCAGTTTTCAAAATACCCATCTCCCTAAACAAAAAGGGTGAAATCAAAGTCAAGCACATGTTGACAGTGCCTGATAATATCAAACATTGGCAAGTGTTTGACGACAAAAAACAGGTGGAGATATTCCTCCTAATGAGTGTCGAGTTCGCTAATACAAACATTGATGAGGAATGCTACTGCGACGTAGATGAGAGCACGGATGCATGCAGTAATGACGACTTTCCAAAACCAAATTGTGGGAAGGGACATAATCCAACTGAAAAATAACATCATTCCAAAGGAGTTAGTGTCGCTAGAAAAGTTTTTCGACAAGAATGACGTGGCTAAAAACCCCAAGATCACTGCAAGTGCAGAAGATATGGAAGACTGCAACATCATGACTAAGGAAAACCCAAAAATGATCAAGTTATAAAAAACGCCCAGTCCAGAGGTCAAGCAAGACTACGTCAAACTCATGAAGGATTTCCCCGACGTGTTCGCGTGGAGCTATGATGATTTGAAGGTGTATGACACTAAAGTGATCCAGCACGTCATCCCTCTCAAAGAAGACTAGAAGCCCTTCAAACAAAAGCTGAGACGAATAAATCCCCTGTTACTGTCGTTGATTGAAAAGGAGGTAAAGAAACTCTTTGAAGCTAATATTATCGTCTCTTTATGGTTTTCGAAGTGGGTAGCCAATTTAGTGCCCATAAGAAAGAAGAGCGGCGAGATAAGGCTATGTGTAGACTTCCGAAACTTAAACAAAGTGTCTCTCAAGGATCACTACCCCCTTCCTAAAATGGACTATATCCTGCAGAAAGTAGTGGGGTCCCAGAAGATGTCCATGCTGGATGGTTTTTTAGGGTATAATCAGATCATGGTCCACCTGGATGATAGAGAGAAAACAACTTTCAAAACTCCGTGGGGAACATTCATGTACACCAAGATGCCTTTTGGCTTGATGAATGCTGGGGCCACTTTCCAAAGGGAAATGGACATCGTGTTTGTTGACGAAAAGGACAAGTTCATTGTGATCTATCTGGACGACATCGCAGTGTACTCTGCCTCTGACACCTCGAGCATCTGAAGAAAGTTTTCCAGAAGTGCAGGAAGTTCAACATATCGCTAAACCCAAAGAAATCACATTTCATGGTGGAAGAAGGGAATCTGTTGGGACACATTATCTCGAAGGAAGGCATTAAGATAGAACCCAACAGAGTTGAAGGAATATTGAAGATCAACACTCCCCACAGTAAAAAAGAAGTGAAATCTTTCCTGGGAAAGGTAAAATTTTTTAGGAGATTCATCCCAAACCTGGCAGAGATCATAAATCATATCACTTGTATGCTCATGAAAGGGAACGAGATCAAGTGGAACCTGAATGCCAAGAAATCATTTGAAGATATCAAGTTCACACTGACTAAGGCTCCCATGTTAGCCAACCTAGACTTCACGAAGCACTTCATCCTATTTTCATTCGCCTTAGAGCATTCTATTGCTGGCCTGTTGTTGCAGAAAGACAAGCAAAAATTCGAGAAACCCATAGACTATTTCAGCAAGACGTTGAGGGATGCCCCACTAAGGTATGGCATTATGGAAAAACACGCATATGCCTTAGTGAAGGCTTTGAAGGAGTTTAGGACATACATATTGCATTCTCATATTATTGCCTATGTACCCAACAACTCAGTGAAGGACATCTTGACTCAGCCTGACTCTAAAGGGAGGAGAGGCAAGTGGATAACGACCATGCTAGAATATGATCTGGAAATCAAGCCAACGAAACTAAATAAAGGTCAGGGCCTTGCGAAGCTAATGGCGCAGTCGGACTGCAACGCTGTGGGAATGAATTTCACTGTTGATCTGCCAGAGAACCCTTATGAAGACACGACCGCACATGCCTCTCAGAAGTTCGTTGATTCATCATGGTACGCAGACATCATCTATGTGCTGCAGAATCTTTAGGCCACTCCGGGCATAAGTAAGACCAAGGCCCATTTTCTGAATCTTAAAGCAGTTAAGTTCCACATCCTGGATAACTCACTCTACTGGAAATATCCTGGGGGAATATTGTTAAGCTGTCTGCTGGAGGATGGCGCGAAGTGCGCCATAGGATAATTTCACAAGGGTAATTACGGAGGGCACCACTACTAGAAAACCACCGCGCACAAAATCCTGAGAGCGGGGTACTATTGGCCCACGATTTTCGTTGATGTGTACAAAGAGGTTTCCAGTTGTCACGAGTGTCAGATTTTTTACGGGAGAAGAAAGATGCAACCCTTGCCACTGAAGCCAATCTCAGTTGAAGCACCTTTCATGCAGTGGGGTATGGATTTCATAGGAGAGATAAATCCACCATCCTCTGCACAACACAAATGGATACTCACAACCACTGATTATTTCATGAAATGGATTGAAGCGATCCCCACTAAGCAAGCCACCGATGTAGTCATCATCCAATTTCTGGAGACAAACATTTTTTCGAGATTTGGGTGCCCTATCAAGATCGTAACAGACAACATGGTCGCGTTCAAGTCCAAGAGGATGGAGAAGTTTTGTCAGGATTACAACATAACCCTGGGGTATTCTATGATGTATTACCCACAAGGAAATGGGTTAGAAGAGTCATCAAACAAAAGACTAACCAGGATCATCAAAATACTCCCAGAAGACAATAAGAAGTCTTGGCATAAAAATCTCATCTATGCATTGTGGGCAGACAGGGTTACCACCAAGAAGTCCATCTCAACGTCTCTTTTTTAGATTGTATATGACGTGGACGCGATTTTCCCTACCACATTGGGATTGCACATCAAAAAGTTATTGCAGGAGTAGGAGGCCAAACCAGATGATGCACAAAGGAGAATAAATAAGCCGATCCATCCACAACAGATGAGGGAACAGGTGTATAACCGATCACAGCTCCACCAGGAAAGGATGAAGAAAACCTTCGACAAGTATTCCAAGAGCAAGGAATTTTAGGTGGGGGAGCTGGTGCTGAGATGAGATGCGAGAAATGAAGATAAGGGAAAGCATGGAAAATTTGACAATCTTTGGATAGGTCCATTCAGAGTCAGCTTGCATTGCGGGGGAAACACTTATTTTCTAGAAGGAGAAAATGCAGAATGCCTTGGTTGGGGGCCTGCAAATGGCAGGTTCCTCAAAATGCTATCTGATGAAATAAATTCTGTTTACGTCACAGGTCATTGTAAATAGTCATTTTATTTTTTGCCGAGTTAGTAGGTCAGCAGAAGATTGAAGCCCAAAGTGAAGGCCCTAAGTTTATGTTGAAGTTTTAGAAACTGGGTCGACAGGTTTAGTTTGCTTTTTGTCTGTCATTTTTTCAGTATTTGAAAGTCGAATAAATCCCAATGGTTAGGCACCTAGTCTATTGTTCTTTTCTACCTCATGGGGAGGATAACATCCCCGTTGGAGCCAGCTGTTAGCGACACCAATTTCTTTCCATTCAAAGTCAGTTTTAGTTGGGGTATGGCTCATGCACCCAAACATGTGAAGTCGGGTACATAGCACTGTAGGGGTCAAAGTCAGCGAGTGGCCGGTTGGCCCTTAGAAACGGGAAGGGGTGTCAGAGTCGAAACATGCATAAGTGGTACGGGTATGTCTTTTCCAAAGAATCAAGTCCTGTTAAGAAATCAGTCTCTACATTCCCTAGGTCGAGTCAAGTAGTTAATGGAAGTCGCATTAACAAGTGCAACAACTATTGTCAGCTCATCATGAAGCCCGAGGGAATGAAAAATCACATTGTTTGTATCATGCATGCCTTGCAAACCTCATCGCATGTGTTATACATGCGGGGATGTGCCATGGAAAATATGCAATTCGATTCAGAACATCCCATCGCCATGAATTCACTGTTCTCCGACACGATTCCTCCTTCTTCCCAACCTATTATAAATTTCATATGCTCGGCACCCTTTTAGTCATGAAACTAGGTCCACTCTTCGTTTGCAATTTCCCTTGCCAGTCCAGATTGATCAAAGTCCCCCCCCTGTGCATTTTTCGGATACACTGCACGTAGAATACATACTGGTCGCACCATGGCGACCTCCCAAAACATAAGGAAAGGCACACAGAGCAACACCATTTCCAAGTCCAAGCCCCAAAATGACTGGGAGTTGTTCTCACCTGCAACAGGCATTCCCAAGGACGCGAAAGGAGTTGTCCCTTCACCCACAGAAACGATCATACCAAGCTGCATGGAACCTGAAGCGAAAAGTCTTGCGTAGGGAGGAAAGATAGTAGAAGCCCCGTCTCCCCAACAAAAAATACCTCGGAGAAGGGGCAGGCCAAGGAAGAACACAGACGTTGGGGAAGCCCAAGTTTCATAAGAGAAGTGTGCGAGATCGGTGGCCAAAAAGCTACTCATGCATGGCATCCGACTGGAGCCTGCTGGAGGATCGAGTCGAGAAAGAGGGAGCAGAACAAGGGGAATGGATACCACAGGAGAGAATGATCAAGAGCCATCTCAACAATTGAAGTAGTTAAAGCTGAATATCGTTGAACTCTACTAGGAGAACAAGGAGTTGAGGTGGCAGCTAGTGACAAAGACTACGGAAGCGTCAGTGGCGCAAGGTCGTGAAGAGAATGTGGCATGGTTAAAAAGACAGCTCAGAGAGGCGCAAGACACCATTGTAAAGCTTTGGGAAGCACATAGGCTGTCAGAGGAAAGGCATACAAAGAATTCCATGGAATGCGAAGCATCCGAGAAGGAAGCCTGCATGGCTCTCGCCAACACGCAGAAAAAAACAAGTTTAGCTGGTGTTCGTCTCTGCATCCGCAAACAGAAGGGAAATCTTGGCAGTTTTGAAGGACACATTTCCCTAAAGAACTCTATCATTTTGATAACGGCTGTGAAAATCAAACAACCACTTGTCACACACATTTTTCCTAGCAAATGAGCGCGTGACAGAAATCAAAGCCATTATAGCAGAGAGAAATTTTCTGACAGACACCTGTTCGCTCAGATATCCGATCGAACGGAAACACTAACACACCTTTTCCTCATATCTAGACCCGATTGATGATCAAATCCTCGTGGTGAATTTGCGAACAGTCATGTTGTAAACAGATGAGATTATTGTCCATTTTTGGAAAGCATCATGCGAAGAGTCTCTAAACGCATATTTCTCAGTTTCCTAGTTTTTAGGGCTAGCAGTTAGAAAGCAGGGTAGCCCAAGCGATGCCCTCGTTTATATATTTCATATTTTCGATGTAAGCCAGGTTGGTTGGAAATATTGGTATAGATAGAAGCTATTGTATGTAATTTGAGTTCGACAGAAACTTAATGCAAAAATATTGTAACTTGATGTGAAGATTCTAATTGTAGCAGTTGGATGTATTGTTTTCCCTTTCTTGCGTATGTGCTTCCTGTTATCTTATTCATATCTTTTTCTATCTATTTTGGAATGAATTATCGAACCTGTGGATTTGTTGTGTAGCACCCCTTGTTCGTGTCACTTAGAGAAAACATTTTCTTCTGAAAGCTAACTTCAAATTTGCCCGCAGTGGTTCTCAGAGTTACTTCCTGTAATTTCTATCCGCCACACATTATTATTTTGCACTGAAGATCACTTAGACTTCATCCTATCAAGTTCAGTCACCGAGTCATTTGTTTCCGTTGCTTCCTTGAATCAACTCCATAGCCCACCATCCTATTTTCTTGCGCCAATATAACCATATAACCATAAACCAAATCAACAAATAAGAATACTGCAAAGTTCTTTTATCAAATCGAGGAACACAGAGAAGGGAGAAACGACACAAAAAGGTAAGAACACTAGATCTGCTTCTCTAGGAATTAAAAACAACTCTAGCAAAGACATTATCAATGCACCCAAAGATGAAAAAAAAAGATGAAGGACCTCCAACAAGAAACTATTATAAGCACTGGGAGAACTCCTTCTAAACTACGAGCTCTTTCATTATTACAGAACTCTCATGTAAGAGCTGTAGCAGAACATAACAACCACCATCAATAGGATTGCTCAAAATATCCCTAAATTGGTAAATGAAAACCACGATGAAGCTCCAATGAGGCCAATTACACTGGAAGAGGTAGAGCAAGCTCTTTGGGAAATGTCAAAAGGGAAATCTCCAGGACCGGATGGATTCACTGTGGAATTCTATGAAGCTTGATGGTCTGTAATCAAAATCGAAGTTTGGGAAGCAGTGGAAGACTCCAAAAGATTCAAAAAGGTCCTCCCATCATTCAATGCCACCTTCCTTTCCCTCATCCCCAAAAAGGAGAAGGTTGAAACCCCCCATAAATTACGCCCTATCTCCCTTTGTAATTTCATCTATAAACTCATTTCCAAAATCATTGTGAATAGACTGAAATCCCTTCTCCCTTCCCTCATCTCCCCAGAGCAGTTGGGCTATGTAGAAGGAAGACAAATCCTAGACAACATCATCCTCATGTAAGACCTCATCCACTCTCTCCACTCCTCCAAGAAGCCTGCAATGCTAATCAAATTAGACCTCTCCAAAGCCTTCGACAACCTGAACTAGACCTACATCTTTCATATTTTTGCAGTGTTTGGGTTTAGTGAAACCTGGATACAATGTATTTCCTCTCTTCTCTCCTCGACCTTCTTTTCTATCTTGATCAATGGCTCCCCCTCCCCGACCTTATCCCTCTCTCCCTTCCTCTTCATTCTAATGGCAGAAGGATTGAGAAGAACCATCAAAGAAAAAGTGAAGACCGGAAACTGGAAAGGGCTCTCTCTGCATGGAGAAGAATCCCCAGCCTCCCATCAACAATTTGTATATGACAACATGCTAATGGCCTATCCAACTGTGAAAGAAGAACTAACAATCAAGCAAGTTCTTAATGAATTCTCTAAAGCCTTAGGTATGTACATCAACAAAGAGAAATCCAATATCTACTTCTTCAACACCCCCGAGCCAATCCAGCGACACCTAACAGGTATCCAAGGGTTCCAACCTAGCAAGATTCCGTCCAACTACCAGGGAGTTCCCCTCACACAAAAATCCCAAAAAGGGAAAATCTGGGAGGACCTCCTAGACAAGATGAAAAAAAGGATGGGTAGTTGGGCTTTCCATTCGCTCAACATAGTCAATCATCTCATCCTCATCAAAAAGGTCTTTCAAGCTCTGCCTATCTATTGTCTCTCAGCTATAGCATCCCCAAAATATATTCTCAGAGGAATGAGGAATCTCCAAAGAAAATTCTTATGGGGGAGCACAAAGACAAAGAAGAAATGGACCCTAGTTGCATGGGAAACAACCTTTCTTACAAAACTCAAAGGAGGTCTAGGTTTGAGA
>ML823417.1:43087-67872 GCA_009831015.1 Picea engelmannii
TCACCAGTTTTCCATGTCTTACTCAAAGGTTGGTTATGCTTTATTTTCAATTCAAGCTCGGACTACGAGATGATTTTGGAGAGAAATTGGAATTGGGGACCTTTTAGTTTGGTCATCCAAAAATGGATAGTTGAATATGATCCGTCTAGGGAACCAGTGATAGTCTCGGATTTGGGACATCCTCCCAGGTTTAGCCTTGGCCTTCTGGTCCAAAGAAGCGTTGGAATCCATCGACAATAAAATCAATAGATTCATTAGCTTGGAGCCTTACTGGGATCAAAACCTCGACAAGAATTGGGCCAAGATCCATGTGGAGGTAGATCTTCGTGATGGTATGGTAAGCAATGTCGACTTGGCATATGGCACCAAAAAGTCCACTATTGGAATTTTCCATTTCGTTGCTTTTCTTGCCACGAAGTGGGACATTTGCAGGCACAATGTAATAAGGTTCAATGGTATCCAAAGAGGCCAACAAAAATTTAGGTCAATACATATTCTATGGTTAGAATGAAGTCCACTAGCCCCTGAACCAAATATGCCAAGCTTCTAAAGCAATTGAGATGCAGGTTGTTAAGATCGATCGAATGGAAAGTCTGCAAGATACTACAGACACATCGGAAGATGACCCTGGTAAGAATCTTGTCACTCCCTCTCCCATGATTTTTTCCTCTGAAATTGAAGCTCCTTTGGGGTCCCCCCTTTCCCTAATGTCTCAGTTCTCTCCCCCATCCTCTCTTGTCTCATTTCCCCTGATCTCTCCCCTTTGCCTCTCCACGTCGTAAAATTTGTAACTCTTGATTCCCCTCTTGTCCCCTCTTCCAAAGAGGAGACTCATGTTCCCTCTTATCCTGCTATCAAATCGGCTCCACATACAAAAATAAATTACCTATTGTGGCCTTGCCCTAGCTCGAAGGTGGCCATTCCTGCCAAAGGAGGATTGGTTGTCGACCCGATCCAGACCAATCCAGTAGGAAGAAAATATCATCTTCTCAAATCTTATTAGCATGCCATCATGGACATCCACAAAGGAAAAATAAAAACCATATCCAGGGCCCTTAGAGAAAGCAACACCCTCTCTATCTCCTTTAAATGAATATCCTCTCCTTCAGTGCAAGGGGGTTTAGGGGCGCCCCCAAAAAATTATCCCTCAGAAGGATTATTGAGAGCATTAACCCTGACGTTTTATTGATTCAACGGACTACATGTGAAGGCTCCATAGCTAGATATTTATTGGAAAATAGGCTAAAAGGATGGTCCTTCTCTATTGTAGATGCGGTGGGAATGTCTGACGGTTTGATCACGGTTTCGGGCTCTTCATGCAAGGCCATTTCCACTTCCTTATATCATACTTCCATCTAAATTAAATTGGAAGATAAGGACTCTGGTGTATGTTTCAATATTGTAAATGTTTATGGGCCCTACCATGAAAAAATATCATATTGGGAAGGCCTTGAAGATTCTAGGATGTTGACTAATCCCAACACTATGGTAGAAGGATATTTGAATTTGAATTTATTTCTTCGAGAAGTGTGGGGCTCTAACCCAAGGTAGGACCCTGGGATCAGTTTCTTCTCCTCACTTTTTAGAAAGTTGTACCTTTCTAACATCAAGCCAATCAAGTTGGTCCTGACTTGGCGAAATCTTTGTATGGGCGATGATGCAATGTCCAAAATACTGGACAGTTTCTTGGGTTTTGAATCACTGTTGGAAGGAGGTTTTGTGATTAATTCTAATGTCGACATAGGAGGTTTTTCAGATCAAATTCTTATATTCCTCTCTCTCTCTCTCTCTCCTCAAGGAAGGAGACCCCTCATATCCCTCTCAAGTTCAATCTGGTATGGTTAATTGAGGAAGATTATTAGACTCTAGTTGAAAGTGTGTGGGTGCACCTTTTCCCTACAGAGGGTCACTCCTACATGAGAAAATTTTCTAATATCTTGGCTAGAGTCAAGGATGCAACCAAGCATTGGGTAAAGTCCTATCAGGAAAAATACAAAGTTGTGTTGAGAAATATTGAAGATAAATTCACCAATTTATATAAGGAGTTGGATGAAGGTCCCATTTCCCCCCCTCAACTTTTGTCACTATGATCCCTTGAATCTTCCAAATAAGTCAGCTTGGACAAAGAAGAACAAACATGGAGACTGAAGAGCAGGGTAGTTTGGATTAAAGTCGGGGACAAGAGTTTCAAATTCTTCCACTAGTATGCCAAATTTACAAAGAATGTTAATACCATTTTGGAAATTAAAATGACCAATGGAATGATGGTAATTTCTTTCAAAGAGAAGGTCATTAAAGGATTTTGTCACTTTCAATCTCTTTTCCAAGCCCCTTGGGGTTGTCCCATTCAAGAGATTCTATAGGTAATTTCTAAATTTCATCATCTGATCACCGAGGAGATGAATATCTCTATGGAGGAGGAATTAACAAAGGTTGAGGTGCTTGTCACCCTCTCCTGCATGCAAAAAGGGAATATCCCATGCCTAGATGGTTTTTCGATTGAATTTTTCATCAGCTTCTATGACCTAATCAAGGAGGTTTTACTTAAAGTTGTAAAGGAGTCTCAAACCTCTGGTAATGTGAAAGGTTCTTTCAATTCAACCTTCATAGCCCTAATCCACAAAACCCAGGATGGTGCAAACTTTGGGGATTATAGGCCCATCTCCTATTGCAGTGTCGCTTACAAAATCATAGCAAAAGTAATTTCCATAAGACTTAAGTCGATCCTCAATGACATGATATCTAAAGAGCAATTTGGGTTCTTAAGACATAGACAACTACTTTATGTTTTTGCAATAGCCCAAGAAGTCATCCACTCAGTTAAAAATTCCAACCAACTGACAAAAATCCTTTAATTGGATCTCTCCACGACCTATGATCATGTCAATTGGAACTTTCTTCATCTTGTTCTTATTCAAATTGGGATGGCCCTACGAGTGGTCAATTGGATAATGGGTTACATACAATTAGTATTATTTGTAGTCCTGATCAATGGCGCTCCCTCCAGCTTATTTTGGGCATCTCAAAGGTTTGGTCAAAGCTTCCCTCTCTGACGTTTCCTTTTCCTCTTAGTAGTTGAATCCCTAAGTAAATTATTATCATAGGGGAGGAGGTCGGGGGGAATTAGTGGAATATAATTTTCTGATCAAGAATCTATTTCCCACCTTTTATTCATGGATGATGTCCTTTGCTGCAGTAAAGGGAGCTTCAAGGACCTCTCAACTTTAAAAAGGGTTCTTGAGTTGCTTTGTAAAGCCACCGAGATGGAAATAAATTATGGGAAATCTAGAATGCTCACTTCCCCCATCTCGTACCAAGATATTCATCAGATTCAAAACCTCTTCCCCTTTCAAATTATGAGTCTAGAGTTAGGGTTCAAATACCTTGGATTTTATTTAAATCCGAATAACTATAGACATGTCAACTAGTTTTGGATGATAAAAAAGGTGGAGGCACAAGTCTTGTTATGGGTCAACAGATTATTTTCAAGAGGTGGTCCTCTAGTTCTCCTCCAATCTGCACTGGAGAGTATCTCGATTTTCTGCACTTCAATTGCAACTCTCCCCAAGGGCATTCTAACTCAAATCAGGAAGGTGATTTTTCATTATCTTTGGTTAGGATCCCTTCAATCAGGAGGCATCCCTCTGGTTAGTTGGAAAAAATTGACTACCCCCAAAGAGTTGGGGGGATGGAGACTCAAAATAATTTACACCTTTTCTTAGGCCCTTGTGGCAAAAATACTTTGGATATTGGTAGATTACGACATGCTTTGGGGACGAGTTATGAAATCTAAGTATCTTCCCAAGATGTTTATGCCATATTGGTTCAGGATGGCCAGTGAGTCACCCAAAGGATCTATAATATGGAAAGCACTAGTGGCCTCCTTTCCCTTGGTAGGTCAGTGGACTTCTTGGTGAGTGGGAAATGGGCGATGGATCTACATTGGCTAAGATCCATGGATAGGAGCTGGCAATAATTTTAAATTCTTTGATTCCCTACTTCATGTCATTCGCTTGGATGATATTCTCTTCCTAGAAGATGTCAGGGCTCAGGTCCCTTAGTTAAGGGGAATTTTGGGATGGAAATTGACCTCTTTCCTTGGCTTTGAGGGAGTCAAGGAGGAGGAGTGGAACTATTTCATCAAACTCCTTGTCTCAAATTTCATTATGCTTCAAGATGATGAGGACGACTCCCTGTGTTGGTCAAAAAATGTCAAAACTAAAGTCTATACAGAAAAAATTGGATACAAATTCTGGATGGAAGACTCTTCTGAGGTGGAAAAAAAGTGGTGGTGGAAATTGTCATGGAAAATAAATTCTCCCCTAAAGCATAAGATCACTATTTGGCTAGAATTAAAAAACAAAATTTCAAGCTAGGATGTTGGCATCAAACATGGGTGGATTAGACCAAATATGTGCACTCTATGTAATCCAAATATGTGTACTCTATGGAAAAATCACGAGGAAATAATTTCTCATCTTTTAATTTTCTGTGTTTATGCAAAAAAGGTGATGCACATTGTGCAGTCCAAGCTTAAGCCCATGTCCCAAAGGAATAGGACCAGCCTTGAGGACTGCTTAAAAGACTAGCTAGCGGATAAAGCGATTAAAATTTTCCATGGGATGCCACGTTTATTGATTTCAAGTATCTAGTGGACATGGAACTCCAGTATTTTCAAGGATGTGTCCATTCCACCGAAACTAACAACCAGAATTATTCTGAATTTATCCAAAGAATTTATAAAGAAATTGAAAATTTAGGACCCAAGGCTTCCAAATATGTCAGAGTTGGACTTTGGGGTTCCTTGGGGATTCTTCGATGGGGCCTGCCAAGGTCATCCCCCAATATGTGAAGTTGGTTTCATCTTATTCCTAAGCCAAAATAATTATCTTCATCTTCAATATGATCTCAAAACTTGTACAAACAATAGGGAAAGATTTATAGCGTTATGGACTCTACTAGAGGTAGCATTAAAAAAAGAGGTGAAGAAACTCGAAGTCATGGGAGATTCCAAATTTTTTATCAATTGGGCCTACCAGAAGTCTACAATGTCAAATGTAAGTCTCTAGTCTCTACATCAGGACATAAAATCTACCATCAACTATGTTGAGTGGATCTTCTTCAATCACATTCTTCGTGAATTAAATTATAAAGTTGACGAGCTGTCAAAGGAGGCCATGTCCCTTCTAGTGGGAGCCATGGTTTTCTACCAATTTCTGGATGGGGAGGAGACTCATTATATGGAATTTCAATTCTAGCTTTAATCCTTTGTTCTTTTATTTATTAGATGTATTGTTAAAACACTCAACATGTAAGGATTTTTGGATCTTGACTAAACAATCAGAAGTATAGGTTGTATAGATGTATAATTCTTTTTTGAATATTAGTGGTCATGTGTAATATGGAAAATCCTTCGGCTATTGATGAATCATTCAGATGTATAGACTGTATAGAAGCATATAATTTTTTAATAGTAGCAATCAGGTTATATGGACAATTATGATGTAGTTTGTTGAAATGGTCTCCACTTTTTTGAGATAGGAATATGTATATTCTCTCATGAATACAATGACTTTTTTCAAAGAAAAAAATGATTTTATTATAAGGTTATAATAATATTTAAATTTTTTGTATTATTCAATTGAGGGTGGTGATGGTAACAATAGATTGAAACTAATTTGAATCTAGTGATCTTTATAGAACTGAGATATAATTGCTTTACTTTAACATTTTTTTTTTCCATAAAAAAAGATTGTAAAGAAATTTTCCTAATTATTATTATTTTTTAAATTAAAAAGTTATGAAGATTATTATTGTGATAAATATTGAAGAATTGAGTCTAGATGTATAGATAGGAAGGAAACTCAAAATTATTTTCATCATCTAATTTGTTAGTTCCCAAAAATTATAAATTGTTTCTTCCCGTAACATTTTAAGTTTTGTGATCCAAAATTTAGTTTTACTATGAACTTTCATTGTTAAAAAGTTAATTTTCTTCTTTAAACATGAGAAAATAAATATTACAATCTTGTAATCCAAAACCTGGTTTCACTATGAACTTTTATTATTAAAAAGTTAATTTTCTTCTTTAAACCTATCAAAAAAAAAAAAAAAATTTACACTAATTCACATTTACATTGTAGTGTCTCATTTCAACTATTAATTCATAATCATACATATTCTTAAATTAAAAAATATAATTTAAAATGTCATTAAAATTATTATTATTAAGAGAAAATTGAAACGCTATAAAGATGGACTCAATCTTGACTTTTCTAATCAAAACCATTTTACAAAAGATATGGAGGATAAACAACACTTGATTTTAAATGCCTTACCCTTAAGAATATAAAATCCAAATTTACCTTTATATTCAATTATAAAAATAACATTTAAAAAATATTTAATATTCCCTTTAATTGTTTGGTAGATTTATTGATCTTAAGAAATACATTAGTATTATAATCATTCAGGAAAAAGATGATTATATTTATTTTATGTTTTAATTTTATATGAATTATTTACTGATAAAACAAATTTATAGAATTTTTTATTTATTTATTGAATATATATGTTTAGTTTTGCCTAAAAAATTACACCAGAGTTGTATTGAATATATATGTTAAGTTTTGTCTAAAAAAATTAGATAGAGTAGTAACGTGCTTTTCAATTTAGTATTGAGAATATATTGTAATAATAATTTTTTATTATTTTAAATTGAATTTATTAAGTAGAATCAAATTTTGTAAAGTGCAATTTTTTATAATCATTTAATATGAAAAAGTTACTACATAATATGGAATTATTTGATAAAAAAATTACACTTTAAATACTTGATATATCCAACTTTAATACAAATATTAATACATACAATAAATTATATATATAAGTTTCAATTTATTTTATTTTTGAACTTATAAAATATTAAGATGGATAAAAATATTAAAATATATATTCTAAATATTTAAAAAATTTAGTCACCCTCCTCATATTAGTAAAATATATCTAACTTATTTTATATAATAATTAAATATTTATAAATATATTATATATTTTTTAATATAAATAATATATTTTTTAATTTACTTATAATTTTTTAAATTTATACATATATAAACAATGTTTCACAATACAATAATTAATTTTTTTGTAAGGTTCACAGAAAGATTTCTATTAAATTTTAAAATATCATATAGTCCAAAAATTCTTGTTGATGGCCTGTCACTTGGGAAACCAGACCAACAACAGAAGTAGATAGCCTCTGGCCAAAAGTATTGTTTATAGTTGGTCCAAAAAAACTTAGAGATCGTTATGAAACTATGGCTATCCAAACTATAACTATTATTTACTATCATGTCAAAAAGGTAGCATCCGGCCAAAAGTATTGTTTATAGCTCGTCCAAAAAAACTTAGAGATCGTTATGAAACTATGGCTTTCCAAACTATAACTATTATTTACTATCATGTCAAAAAGGAGGAAAATTGAGAGAAAACTTCAAAGGGTCAAGGGCCTCACGCCTGAATTTCCTAATGGGTCTTCCTAGTAAGTCAGTTGAGCTTCCTAGTGACCCGAAGGGTGAGCCGGATGACACGTTTCTTGGGGGAGGCGAGCAAGAATCTCGCGAACCATCAAGTGAAGGTCATCAACCTGGAGCTGGAACGTGTTTTGCGTGTCCTCTCGTGTTTGAAGCATTTGGCCAAGAAGCATCTTGAGGTGCCAGAATAGTTCCATGGTTCTCCAATAGTGTGTGTCTCTGCCTCTAGTATGGCCGACATCTAGAACCCAGTGAATTGTGGAGTCCGCTACCTTTGTGTTTGTGGTCATCTCGCATTCCTCGTTGATAGTATCTTCTGATTCCTCCAAAGCTCTTTGTAATCCCTGAGGGGTGTTCATGGTGAAGTTCCAGGTGGCGTTGAACGCCTCCTACTGGATCTTGGTTTCTGGAACTCCTTCCTGATGTTTCCTCGAGGAGGAAGCTCTGTGGAATCTAGAGCCTCATCTGTAACTGAGGGGATAGCCATGCCTAGGGGCCATAGTGTCTCTGATAAGAGCGCAAAGAATAGGGGGGTACAAAATTGCAAGAGAATTCCCTAGAGATCCCTCGTTGTCCACGAAGGAGGTCCAAAAGGTTTAGGTCAGTGTTTCGTGCATCAAAAAATTGCTAAGTGTCCCAGTCCTACTCTTAGGAGGGGGGCTCATCGTCTGGGATATTACAATAGAGATGAGGGAGTTTCTTGGAGTCCTAAGGACTCCACATTATGATAATTTATTTCTGAGGTGCCCCTTGCTTGTTGGCTTTGCCTTAGACATCCTCCCTAATCCTAAGCCTCGTGGGAGAGCGTATGTTCTCTGATTTGATCCTCGTTGAGACTTAGGTGTGAAGGTAGCTTCCATAAATGTTGTTTGTGGGTGTCAGCATAGGTTTATTTACTCCCTCTGTTATCTGGCAGGCAGAAATCCTTGACACATTGCACAAAGATCTAGCACCTATCCTTTGTTGTTAGTTGGCGGGTGATCTTGTTGACGTCCTACTGGAGCTCTTCCCTAGACTTCTTTGGAAGGATCTCCCGAGTTAAATGTTGATGGGGCCATCTTTGAGCACGATCTTGTCGATTTCCATCGATGTAGGTAGTTGGAAGCCAAACGTTTTCTGAATCGCAGATGGCCCTGTGGGAGTCTGGTTGGATGCATGATGAAGAGGAGAGGTGGTAGGCATGGCATTTATTACACCTCCCTTTAGTCTTGGGATTCCTGTCTTCTAGATTGCCACATCTTTGTCTTATGTGTGAGGGGGGTTTCTTCTTTGCATATGATTGAGGCCAGTGACACCGGCTCTTTCCGGTCCTATCAGCTGAGTTTTTTACCGGTTAGGAGTGTCTCTTAGGTGGCTAGTACTGAGTAGGATTTGCATGATGTACTATTTTCCCTACTAGATTTTGACCACTTGAAAGGTCGAGTCTTGCCTTTCTCCTGCTGGGATTTCACCCAAATGTTTTTCCTTGCAAGTTGTCTCCATCATAGAGCTGAGCCTTCTGCAATCCTGAGGGTTTAGATGATCCATTGTCTCATGCTCAATGGAGAGAAGGTGTTGTCTAATGATGGAGTCATAAGCTTGCATAATATCCTCCCTTACTGATGGAGTCCAGTCTCTGTCCCACGAGTAATCCATGATCCTGTAACTTACATTGGCGATCCAGTATGCAATCTTGTTTGTCACAATTTATGTGACTTGGAATAATGATAGGCATGGAGGTTAGCCTCTGTTGAATGTCGTCCAGGCTAGCTTCCAGCCTCCAACTCTTTGAGGTTTTTGAAGTTGGGGTGCCTTGCTGCAATTTTTTGAACATGTTGATCAATATCTTAGTTTCCCCTTCTATTATTAGCTTGGCATACCCATGTGAGTCGGCTACCTGAAGGCCTTCTTCCAGTTCTTGGAGTTTGGCTACGTTGTTGGTATTTATCCCTATTTGACCCCCGTATATTTTGAGGATTCTTCCTTTACTTGAAGACACCTCCATACACTGCCTGACCTAGATTTCCTTTGAGGCCCCGTCAAATTTCATCTTGATAAAGATATCTAGGGGGGGTTTCCAATGAGAGGCCAAGGAGGGAGGGAGAAAAACTGGTTTTTTTGTGAAGGAGGCTAGATTGGCACTGAGGTTTAGGCCTTGGATTATTAAAACCTCAAGCGGGCTTCCCTGCGAGTATTTGTCTTCCCAAGGCTAGGACAAGATGGTTTCCCTGATGGAGGTAAGGACTTTGTTCTAGAGCTCTTCTGGGAGTTGGGACTGGAGTTTGAAGACCATTCAATTGCGCTCCTTCTAGACTTCCCAGATGAGAAACCCCAATGTGAGAGTCCATGCTCGGTTGACTATAGGGTTTAGCAGAATAGTGGAGGGCCAAAGTTCAAGGGTTTCCTTTATGGAGCTTCTCGTGTACCCTGAACGCTTGAAGAGGAGTGCCTGAAGGGTCCAAATATTTTCAAAGTAGGTGCAGGTGTTGAAGAGGTGCTCAGCAGTTTCCTCATGCATTTGGTAGAGGGGGAAATGGGAGGGGCCAGAGAACCCACGTTTGTAGAGGTTGTCCCAAGTAAGGGCTCTGTTTAGGGCTAGTAACCTGAGAAAGGTCAAGACTTTTGGCTAGAGATCTTGTTTCCAAATCTTGACCCAGATTTGAGCCTGAGGAGATTTGTTGTGCTTGGTGGCTATCTCATAGGCTTCTTTCATTGTGAAGGTTTCAGAGGAGTTAGTGCCCCACCTTAGTCTGTCATGTTGTTCAGATATGTGGATTTTCCTTTTGTTTAGGTCTTCTAGGAATTCTTTTGTGATGGTACTATTTGTTTCTCCATTCCAACCTTGGAAGAGGAGCCAATTCCGCCAGTGGCTGGGAGTTGTTTCTTTGACCCAGTAATGCACAACTCTAGTCTTGTTTTGGGCTATAATTCTAGCTTTGATTCTAAGAAGAGAGGGTTGGTCCACTAGTCCAGGGAGTTGTTTACAGGCATCCTCCCAAGAAATAGTGTCCATTCCATTGTTGATTTCCCAAAAGCAGTTCTCTTGGATTAAGTGACGGTTTTCCCAGGCTAGGTTCCATAGGCTTGAACCTAGGGGGAATTGTTCATTCTGACAATCTGACTGGTTTGTTGATTTTAAGGATATTTTATTTTCCATAGTTTGTCCCATTGAGAATGGGGGTTGGTCAACCAACGCCACCAAATATTTTCCCCTAGTGTGTGGCTAAGGGTTTATGGATCTCTCAAACCTAGACCTCCTTTGAGTTTTGTAAGAAAGGTTGTTTCCCATGCAACTAGGGTCCATTTCTTCTTTGTCTTTGTGCTCCCCCATAAGAATTTTCTTTGGAGATTCCTCATTCCTCTGAGAATATATTTTGGGGATGNTCTCAAACCTAGACCTCCTTTGAGTTTTGTAAGAAAGGTTGTTTCCCATGCAACTAGGGTCCATTTCTTCTTTGTCTTTGTGCTCCCCCATAAGAATTTTCTTTGGAGATTCCTCATTCCTCTGAGAATATATTTTGGGGATGATATAGCTGAGAGACAATAGATAGGCAGAGCTTGAAGGACCTTTTTGATGAGGATGAGATGATTGACTATGTTGAGCGAATGGAAAGCCCAACTACCCAGCCTTTTTTTCATCTTGTCTAGGAGGTCCTCCCAGATTTTCCCTTTTTGGGATTTTCCTATGAGGGGAACTCCCTGGTAGTTGGACGAAATCTTGCTAGGTTGGAAGCCTCGGATACCTGTTAGGTGTCGCTGGATTGGCTCGAGGGTGTTGAAGAAGTAGATATTGGATTTCTCTTTGTTGATGTGCATACCTAAGGATTTAGACAATTCATTAAGAACTTGCTTGATTGTTAGTTCTTCTTTCACAGTTGGATAGGCCATTAGCATGTTGTCATATACAAATTGTTGATGGGAGGCTGGGGATTCTTCTCCATGCAGAGAGAGCCCTTTCCAGTTTCCGGTCTTCACTTCTTCTTTGATGGTTCTTCCCAAGCCTTCTACCATTAGAATGAAGAGGAAGGGAGAGAGGGATAAGGTCGGGGAGGGGGAGCATTTATCAAGATAGAAAAGAAGGTCAAGGAGATAAGAGAGGAAATCCATTGTATCCAGGTTTCACTAAACCCAAACACTGCAAAAATATGAAAGATGTAGGTCTAGTTCAGGCTGTCGAAGGCTTTGGAGAGGTCTAATTTGATTAGCATTGCAGGCTTCTTGGAGGAGTGGAGAGAGTGGATGAGGTCTTACATGAGGATGATGTTGTCTAGGATTTGTCTTCCTTCTACATAGCCCAACTGCTCTAGGGAGATGAGGGAGGGGAGAAGGGATTTCAGTCTATTCGCAATGATTTTGGAAATGAGTTTATAGATGAAATTACAAAGGGAGATAGGGCGTAATTTATGGGGGGTTTCGACCTTCTCCTCTTTGGGGATGAGAGAAAGGAAGGTGGCATTGAACGATGGGAGGACCTTTTTGAATCTTTTGGAGTCTTCCACTACTTCCCAAACTTCGATTTTGATTACAGACCATAAAGCTTCGTAGAATTCTACAGTGAATCCATCTGGTCCTGGAGATTTCCCTTTTGACATTTCCCAAAGAGCTTGCTCTACCTCTTCCAGTGTAATTGGCCTCATCGGAGCTTCATCGTGGTTTTCATTTACCAATTTAGGGATATTTTGAGCAATCCTATTGATGGTGGTTGTTATGTTCCACTACAGCTCTTACTTGAGAGTTCTGTAATAATGAAAGAGCTCGTAGTTTAGAAGGAGTTCTCCTAGTTCTTATAAGAGTTTATTGTTGGAGGTCCTTCATCTTTTTTTTTCATCTTTGGGTGCCTTGATAATGTCTTTGCTGGAGTTGTTTTTAATTCCTACAGAAGCAGATCTAGTGTTCTTACCTTTTTGTGTCATTTCTCCCTTCTCTGTGTTCCTCGATTTGATCAAAGAAATTTGCAGTAATCTTATTTGTTGATTTGGTATTGAGTGTTCCTCTTTTTGTTCGCATGTTGTTGTTATACATTGCAGATCTAACTCTTCTAGATCCATGTCTTCTAGATCATCTTGTTCTGCCTTTGGGGAGTCAAATGGGATCATTGGTTCATATTGGTTTTGGGGTTGGGGGTCTGGAATGGGAGGGGTAGAGGCACTTTGAATCGAAGGGGTTTATTCCAGCCTGGGTTTGGAAATTTGTTGGGTTTTGACCGAGGGGGTTGGATCTGGGGATTTTTTCTCAAGAAGGTGGGTGAGGGATTCAAAACTATTGCTGATGCGGGGGCCCTTTGGGTTGGGTTGGGTGGTGATTTGATTTTGGGCTTTACGTTTAGTCTGGAATTTCCTTCCTCATATTTCTTCAGGTGGGGTGTGGGCTCAAATTTCCTATTCATGGGGAATTCTCGGAAAAGGTTCATGTTAGCACTCTGTAAATTTGTTCAGTTGATAAATAGACGACAAAGGTAACTGTTTCAACCAACTTTGAGACTTGAAACTAGCCCTTCATATATGGAGAAGGCTCTCTAGGGAGACACAGTCTCAGCGCGGGATATGGCCTTTAAAGCAGTGGCTAGATTTAACACCTTTAATATAATGGTTTATGGTTATATTGGCGCAAGAAAATAGGATGGTGGGCTATGGAGCTGATTCGAGGAAGCAACGGAAACAAATGACTCGGTGACTGAACTTGATAGGATGAAGGCTAAGTGAGCAACAATCTTCAGTGAAAAATAATAATGTGTGGCAGATAGAAATTACAATAAGTAACTCTAAGCACCACTGCGGGCAAATTTGAAGTTAGCTTTCAGAAGAAAATGTTTTCTCTAAGTGGCACGAACAAGGGGTGCTACGCGGCAAATCCACAGGTTTGATAATTCATTCTGAAATAGACAGAAAAAGATATGAATAAGATAACAGGAAGAACATACGCAAGAAAGGGAAAACAATACATCCAACTGCTACAATTAGAATCTTCACATCAAGTTACAATACTTTTGCATTAAGTTTCCGTCAAACTCAAATTACATACAATAGCTAATATCTATACTAATTTTTCCAACCAACCTGGCTTACATCGAAAATATGAAATATATAAACGAGGGCATCGCTTGGGCTACCCTTCTTTCTAACTGCTAGCCCTAAAAACTAGGAAACTGAGCAATATCCGTGTAGAGACTCTTCGCATGATTCTTTCCAAAAATGGACAATAATCTCATCTGTTTACAACATGACTGTTCGCAAATTCACCACGAGGATTTGATCATCAATCGGGTCTAGATATGAGGAAAAGGTGTGTTAGTGTTTCCGTTCGATCGAATATCTGAGCAGACAGGTGTCTGTCAGAAACTTGCTCTTTGCTATAATGGCTTTGATTTCTGTCACGTGCTCATTTGCTGGGAAAAATGTGTGCGACAAGTGGTTGTTTGATTTTCACAGCCGTTATCAAAATGATAGAGTTCTTTAGGGAAATGTGTCCTTCAAAACTGCCAAGATTTCCCTTCTGTTTGCGGATGCAGAGACGAACACCAACTAAACTTGTTTTTTTCTGCGTGTTGGCGAGAGCCATGTAGGCTTCCTTCTCGGATGATTCGCATTCCCTGGAATGCTTTGTAAGCCTTTCCTCTGACAGCCTATGTGCTTCCCGCAGTTGTACAATGGTGTCTTGCGCCTCTCTGAGCTGTCTTTTTAACCATGCCACATTCTCTTCATGACCTTGCGTCGTTGATGCTTCCGTAGTCTTTGTCACTAGCTGCCACCTCAACTCCTTGTTCTCCTAGTAGAGTTCAATGATATTCAGCTTTAACTACTTCAATTGTTGAGATGGCTCTTGATCATTCGCTCCTGTGGTATCCATTCCCCTTGTTCTACTCCCTCTTTCTCGGCTCGATCCTCCAGCAGGCTCTAGTCGGATGGCGCGCATGAGTAGCTTTTTGGCCACTGATCTGGCACACTTCTCTTATGAAACTCGGGCTTCCCCAACGTCCATGTTCTTCCTTGGTCTGCCCCTTCTCTGAAGTATTTGTTGTTGGGGAGACGGGGCTTCTACTATCTTTCCTCCCTACGCAAGACTTTTCGCTTCAGGTTCCGTGCGGCTTGGTATGATCGTTTATGTGGGTGAACGGACAACTCCTTTCGCGTCCTTGGGAATGCCTGTTGCAGGTGAGAACAACTCCCAGTCATTTTGGGGCTTGGACTTGGAAATTGTGTTGCTCCACGTGCCTTTCCTTATGTTTTGGGAGGTTGCCATGGCGCGACCAGTATGTATTCTACGCGCGGTGTATCCGGAAAATGCACAGGGGGGGACTTTGATCAATCTAGACTGGCAAGGGAAATTGCAAACGAAGAGTGGACCTAGTTTCATGACTGAAAGGGTGCCAAGCATATGAAATTTATAATAGGTTGGGAAGAAGGAGGAATCGTGTCGGAGAACAGTGAATTCATGGCGATGGGATGTTCTGAATCAAATTGCATATTTTCCATGGCACATCCCCGCATGTAGAACACATGCGATGAGGTTTACAAGGCATGCATGATACAAACAATGTGATTTTTCATTCCCTCGGACTTCATGATGAGTTGACAATAGTTGTTGCACTTGTTGGTGCGACTTCCATTAACTACTTGACTCGACCTGGGGCACGTAGAGACTGATTTCTTAACAGGACTTGATTCTTTGGAAAAGACATACCCGTACCACTTATGCATGTTTCGACTCTGACACCCCTTCCCGTTTCTAAGGGCCAACCGTCCACTCGCTGACTTTGAACCCTACAGTGCTATGTACCCGAATTCACATGTTTGGGCGCATGAGCCATACCCCGACTAAAACCGACTCTAAATGGAAAGAAATTGGTGGCACTAACAGCTGGATCCAATGAGGATGTTATCGTCCCCATGAGGTAGAAAAGAACAATAGACTAGGTGCCTGACCATTGGGATTTATTCGACTTTCAGATACTGAAAAAATGACAGACAAAAAGAAAACTAAACCTATCGACCCAGCTTCTAAAACTTCAGCATAAACTTAGGGACTTCACTTTGGGCTTTAATCTTTTGTTGACCTACTGACTCGGCAAAAAATAAAATGACTATTTACAATGACATGTGACGTAAACGGAATTTATTTCATCAGATAGCATTTGAGGAACCTGCCATTTACAGGCCCCCAACCAAGGCATTCTGCATTTTCTCCTTCTAGAAAATAAGTGTTTCCCCCGCAATGCAAGCTGACTTTGAATGGACCTGTCCAAAGATTGTCAAATTTTCCATGCTTTCCCTTATCTTCATTTCTCGCGTCCCATCTCAGCACCAGCTCCCCCACCTAAAATTCCTTGCTCTTGGAATACTTGTCGAAGGTTTTATTCATCCTTTCCCGGTGGAGCTGTGATCGGTTATACACCTGTTCCCTCATCTGTTGTGGATGGATCAGCTTATTTATTCTCCTTTGTGCATCATCTGGTTCGGCCTCCTACTCCTGCAATAACTTTCTGATGTGCAATCCCAATGTGGTAGGGAAAATCGCGTCCATGTCATATACAATCTAAAAAAGCGACGTTGAGATGGACTTCTTGGAGGTAACCCAGTCTACCCACAACGCATAGATGAGATTTTTATGCCAAGCTTTCTTATTGTCTTCTGGGAGTATTTTGATGATCCTGGTTAGTCTTTTGTTTGATGACTCTTCTAACCCATTTCCTTGTGGGTAATACGTCATAGAATACCCCAGGGTTATGTTGTAATCCTGACAAAACTTCTCCATCCTCTTGGACTTGAACGCAACCGTGTTGTCTGTTATGATCTTGATAGGGCACCCAAATCTCGAAAAAATGTTTGTCTCCAGAAATTGGATGATGACTACATCGATGGCCTGCTTAGTGGGGATCGCTTCAATCCATTTCATGAAATAATCAGTGGCCATGAGTATCCATTTGTGCTGCACGGAGGATGGTGGATTTATCTCTCCTATGAAATCCATACCCCACTGCATGAAAGGTGCTTCAACTAAGATTGGCTTCAGTGGCAAGGGTTGCAGCTTTCTTCTCCCGTAAAAAATCTGACACTCGTGACAACTAGAAACCTCTTTCTACACGTCAGCGAAAATCGTGGGCCAATAATACCTCGCTCTCAGGATTTTGTGCGCGGTGGTTTTCTAGTAGTGGTGCCCTCCGTAATTACCCTTGTGAAATTATCCTATGGCACACTTCGCGCCATCCTCCAGCAGACAGCTTAACAATATTCCCCCAGGATCTTTCCAGTAGAGTGAGTTATCCAGGATGTAGAACTTAACTGCTTTAAGCTTCATAAAATGGGCCTTGGTCTTACTTATGCCCGGAGTGGCCTAAAGATTCTGCAGCACATAGATGATGTTTGCATACCACGACTAATCAACGAACTTCTGAGAGGCATGTGCGATCGTGTCTTCATAAGGGTTCTCTAGCATATCAACAATGAAATTCATTCCCACAGCATTGCAGTCCGACTGCGCCATTAGCTTTGCAAGGCCCTAACCTTTAATTAGTTTCGTCGGCTTGATTTCCAGGTCATATTCTAGCATGGTCATTATCCACTTGCCTCTCCTCCCTTTAGAGTCAGGCTGAGTCAAGATGTCCTTCACTAAGTTGTTGGGTACATAGGCGATAATATGAGAATGCAATATGTATTTCCTGAACTCCTTCAAAGCCTTCACTAAGGCATATGCATGTTTTTCCATAATTTCATACCTTAGTGGGGCATCCCTCAATGTCTTGCTGAAATAGTCTATGGGTTTCTCGAATTTCTGCTTGTCTTTCTGCAACAACACACCGGCAATAGAATGCTCTAAGGCGAACGAAAACAGGATGAAGTCCTTCGTGAAGTCTAGGTTGGCTAACATGGGAGCCTTAGTCAGCGCGAACTTGATATCTTCAAATTATTTCTTGGCATTCAGGTTCCACTTGATCTCGTTCCCTTTCATGAGCATACAGGTGATATGATTTATGATCTCTGCCAGGTTTTGGATGAATCTCCTAAAATATTTTACCTTTCCCAGGAAAGATTTCACTTCTTTTTTACTGCGGGGAGTGTTGATCTTCAAGATTCCTTCAACTCTGTTGGGGTCTATCTTAATGCCTTCCTTCAAGATAATGTGTCCCAACAGATTCCCTTCTTCCACCTCGAAATGTGATTTCTTTGGGTTTAGCGATATGTCGAACTTTCTGCACCTCTGGAAAACTTTCTTCAGATGCTCGAGGTGTCGGAGGCAGAGTACACTGCGATGTCATCCAGATAGATCACGATGAACTTGTCCTTTTCGTCGACAAACACGATGTCCATTGCCCTTTGGAAAGTGGCCCCAGAATTCATTAGGCCAAAAGGCACCTTGGCGTACATGAATGTTCCCCACGGAGTTTTGAAAGTTGTTTTCTCTCTGTCATCCAGGTGGACCATGATCTGATTATACCCTGAAAAACCATCCAGCATGGACATCTTCTGGGACCCCACCACTTTCTGCAGGATATAGTCCATTTTAGGAAGGGGGTAGTGATCCTTGAGAGACACTTTGTTTAAGTTTCGTAAGTCTACACATAGCCTTATCTCGCCGCTCTTCTTTATTATGGGCACCAAATTGGCTACCCACTTCGAAAACCGTAAAGAGACGATAATATTAGCTTCAAAGAGTTTCTTTACCTCCTTTTCGATCAACGACGGTAACAGGGGATTTATTCGTCTCAGCTTCTGTTTGAAGGGCTTCTAGTCTTCTTTGAGAGGGATGACATGCTGGATCACTTTAGTGTCATACACCTTCAAATCATCATAGCTCCACGCAAACACGTCAGCGAAATCCTTCATGAGTTTGACGTAGTCTTGCTTGACCTCTGGACTGAGCATTTTTTATAACTTGATCATTTTTGGGTTTTCCTTAGTCCTGATGTTGTAGTCTTCCACATCTTCTGCACTTGCAGTGATCTTGGGGTTTTTAGCCACGTCATTCTTGTCGAAAATTTTTTCTAGCGGCACTAACTCCTTTGGAATGATGTTATTTTTCAGTTGGATTATGTCCCTTCCCGCAATCTGGTTTTGGAAAGTCGTCGTTACTGCATGCATCTGTGCTCTCGTCTACATTGCAGTAGCATTCCTCATCAATGTTTGTATTAGTGAACTCGACACTCATTAAGAGGAATATCTCCACCTGTTTTTCGTCGTCAAACACTTGCCAATGTTTGATATTATCAGGCACTGTCGGCATGTGCTTGACTTCGATTTCACCCTTTTTGTTTGGGGAGATGGGTATTTTGAAAACTGAGGTCGATGTGGCCAACACATCGACGATCTGATTTTTCTCCCTTGGGATAGCAAATAGATCATACTCTGCAAACTCTTCAAGCAGGTCCAACGCTAAATTTTTGTACGCTCTCAGCCTGGGGTGTTTGGATTGATATATGCCCTTCACCTGGTTTACAATCAGCTCGAAGTCCCCGCGCATTGTTATCCTCTTTGCGTCGAGTTCTTTCAAAACTTTCAAACCCAAGATCGGTGCTTCCTACTCGGCCATGTTGTTTGTGCATTAGAATGCAAGTTTGTACGAGCACAGCTTCATGCCCACCTCGAGAGGGCTTATCCATATGCCAACATCTGTTCCTTCCCTACTGACCGTGCCATCGAAATTCATCTTCCAAACCTTGTTTTCAATGCATTTCTTTGGATCAGCGCACTATGTTGCTTGTTGCGTGATCTCTTCATCGGTCGTCGCAATTTTTGTCGATTCCTCCTCTTCAAAACTCAGTTCATTGTAGAATATGGAGGAATCGATCTCAGTGTCGATGGAGTAAATAGGATGGTTATTAGGCTGCATTTTACTGTTTACCATATACTTCAGCAACACTTCTCTATACAACCATCTATCTTGGCCAAAAATAGGAATGGTGGCATACAACATGTCCATCTGCAAAGTCCCCTTCAACTTCCTAGCCCATGACCTGGATAGCAACATGCCAAACTTTGGGGGTATGTCCACCACAACCACATCTATAACTATGTTCTTCGAAGGAATTTGGGCCAACAACACAACTAAGTCTTTGATGAGACCTAAACATTTAACCTTCCTCGAATCAAAAGAGAGGAGGTCCTTGTATGGCCTTGTGATATCCAAACCCAATTCATCCATGATCACCTTTGGCATGAGATTATGCGACGTGCCGAAATCCAGCATGGTGTTATGTAGGGTCATGTCATGGAATTTCAGACTGACATAGAATAGAGGAACGTCCTCGGTATCGCTTGTCTCTTCAACGCGCGGACCAAAAAAAATAGTAGGGTGATCGTCTTGGACATTCAAAGTATCGAGGGTCCCTCCCATTTTCAACATTTTGATAATCTACTCCCGATACTCTCCCTTTATGATAAGTTCGTTGAAAGGGACGAAGATTTTGATTTTCGCCATTTCTTGCTCAAAGTTAAAGGGGGGACAAACTTTCTCTACCTCTTTCCCATGCACTTCCCAGCTTGCTTCCAACGCTTTCCTCGGGGCCTCCTTCTTTGACTTCGTCTTTTCAGCTGCATCCTTGGACGGGTTGTCTAGCTTCTGTTGGCTTGTAGAAGGGGTGTCTACCGGAGTTTTCCTTATGGGGTTTGTTTGCTGCGGCTCGGCAGGCACATCCTTGCTCTTGAGGTTATATTTCTTCTGGAACTGCATGATGGCGTTCTGATAGCCCTTTTTGAACTCTTATGTCTCCCGGGATAGTGCATCATTCGTTTCAAAAATCATATCATCATCTATTTCTAGCAAGAAACCGTCGCTCTGGTTCATGTATCGATCATGTTCACCCTTTGTCAAAAAAACACGTGGGTTCTTGTCGTCGCAACAATGCATTTGGTATTCGAACATCTGATCGAAGTCTTCATTCACGTAGTTATTTTGGAACGGAGGTCTTGTATGTTGGTTTCCTTGATATTTTTGTTCCCTTGGTTCCCTTTTTCTGATCAGAGGAACTTGACCCCTTCTGAGGTTTTGATTTCTATGCTGGGGGTCATTATGTTCTCGGGCAACAGGTCTAGTTCCCATGGAAATTATTTCCATCATTTTCTCCATCATCTTCATCATCAGGTCGAACTTTTCATCTGAGGACCGAGATGTCGATGGTTGTGCATCTCCTTGAGGTTTCTTATCTCCTTTGTTGCATCTTTGTTTTATCTTCCCTAATGCCATCATGTTTACTTCGACCTCGATAGTGTTACTCATTATAGCATCTAGGTTTGTTGATCTTCTTTCTCTCAGCAACAGGGCGAAATCGTTGTCGAAAGAGTTTGCGTATCGCAACTGCACGGCTTCGGGGGGTGGCTGAACCTCTACAGGGATCGAGTTATAAACTTTCAAGAAGTGGGCCGAGAATTCATGCACCGTCTCCTCCGATTCCTTCTTCATGTTATTGTACTGCATCAAAAGTTGCAATGGGTTCTTCTTGTCCCCCCATCTAGTAATGAAAGACATCTCGAGCATAGCGAAATCCCGAATGCTTGTTGATGGGAGGGATTTGAACCATTTCCTCACTTCCCCCACAACACGCTACACGGACAATCTCATTTTAGCGTCCACGTAGTCTACCTCCTCTAGGTCGACAAAATCGTTGAACCAATCTAGATGCTTTTGGGTTGAAACGTTTCCCACAACATCATAGAGCTTAATCCTCTGGCTGTAATTTTGAGGTAGCTCATGCAGTTGAGCTGGCAGGATGAGTGGGGCTAATCTGGTAGCCATGACTCTAGGAGGATTGGGTACTTGAGGGATATTATTGGATATCAAGGCTTGGAATCTCTTTTGGTCGAAAACTCTCTCGTCTAAGCTAGTTTCCGACTTATACCTGAAAAGGGTTTGCTCGAAAGTTTCGTCAAACACAAGGTCGTCAATGCTTTGCGCATTGTCTTTGGGTAAGGACAGGCTCCTGTCCATGTAATAGAACAGATCCGATGCTTTCTCTCTAGTCCTGCGCAGAAGTTTCTTGGGGTCGTACATAGGCTCTGTAGGGTTTGGGTTAGGATTAGCTCTAGTATAGATTGTCTTTCGAGCCAGGGTTCCTGAACTGCGCTACTTGGTGTTACTGGTCTTTTTGACTGGAGTCACCAGGGTAAGGGTTTCAGCCAAATAATAAATGTTTGTCCCTCTGTTACACTCAGGGGCCAAAACTACAACTTTGTCATTCTTCCCAGGGAAAAATTATTCAATTTCGTCTCCGACAATGACGCCAAAATGTAAGCACTCCGTAAATCTGTTCGGCTGATAAACAGACGACAAAGGTAGTTGTTTCAACCAAATTTGAGACTCGAAACTAGCCCTTCGACTCTGGAGAGGGATCTCTCGGGAGACACAGTCTCAGCATGGGATATCCCCTTTAAAGCAGTGGCTATATTTAACACCTTTGATATAATGGTTTCTGGTTATATTGGCGCAAGAAAATAGGACGGTGGGCTATGGAGTCGATTCGAGCAAACAATGGAAACAAATGACTCGATGATTGAACTTGAGAGGATGAAGGCTAAGAGAGCAACAGTCTTTAGTGAAAAATAATAATGTGTGGCGGGCATAAATTATAGAAAGTAACTCGGAGCACCGTTGCGGGCAAATTCAGAGTTAGCTTTTAGAAGAAAACATTTTGTCTAAGTGGCGTGAACAAGGGGTGTTGTGCGGAGAATCCACAGGTTTGATAATTAGTTCCGAAATAGACAGAAAAATATATGAATAAGATAACAAGAAGCACATATGCAAGAAAGGAAAAAAAATACATCCAACTACTACAATTAGAATCTTCACATCAAGTTATAGGACTTTTGCATTAAGTTTCCGTCGAACTCAAATTACATACAATAGCTACTGTCTATACCAATTTTGCCAACCAACCTGACTTACATCGAAAATATGAAATATATAAACGAGAGCATCGCTTGGGCTACCGTGCTTTCTAACTACTAGCCCTAAAAACTAGGAAACTGAGCAATATGCATTTAGAGACTCTTCACATGATGCTTTCCAAAAATAGACAATAATCTCATATGTTTACAACATGATTGTTCCCAAATTTGCCACGAGGATCTGATCATCAGTTAGGTCTAGATATGAGGAAAAGATGTGTCAGTGTTTCCCTTCGATCGGATATCTGAGCAGACAGGTGTTTGTCAGAAACTCGCTCTCTGCTATAACAACTTTGATTTCTATCACGCGCTCATTTGTCGAGAAAAATGTGCGCAACAAGTGGTTGTTTGATTTTCACGGACGTTATCAAAATGATAGAGTGATTTAGGGAAACGTGTCCTTCAAAATTGCCAAGCTTTTCCTTCTGTTTGCGGATGCAAAGACTAACACCAGCTAAACTTGTTTTTTCTGCGCGCTGGCGAGAGTCGCGTGGGCTTCTTTCTCAGTCGCTTTGCATTCCTGGGAATTCTTTGTATGCCTTTCCTCTGATGGCCTCTATGCTTCGCCCAACTGTACAATGGTATCTTGCGCCTCTCTGATATTTCTTTTTAACCATGCCACATTCCCTTCGCGACCTTGCGCCACTGACACTTTTGTAGTCTTTGTCTCTAGCTGTCACCTCAACTCCATGTTCTCTTGGTAGAGTTCAACGATAGTCAGCTTTACATGCTTTAATTGCTGAGATGGCTCTTGATCATTCGCTCTTGTGGTATCCATTCCCCTTGTTCTGCTCCCACTTTCTCAGCTCGATCCTCCAGCAGGCTCCAGCTGGATGACGCACATGAGTATATTTTCAGCCACCGATTTGGCATGTTGCTCTTCTGAAACTCGGGCTTCCCCAGCTTCCTTGTTCTTTCTTGGTCTACCCCTTCTCTAAGGTATTTGTTGTTGGGGAGACGGGGCTTCTATTGTCTTTCCTCCCTGCGCAATACTCTCTGCTTCAGGTTCTACGCGGCTTGGTATGATTGTTCCGGTGGGTGAAGGGACAACTCCTTTCACATCCTTGCGAATGCCTGTTGCGGGTGAGAACAAATCCCAGTCGTTTTGGGGCTTGGACTTGGCAATTTTGCTGCTTCACGTGCCTTTCCTTATGTTTTGGGAGGTCACCATGGCGCGACCAATATGTATTCTGCGAGCGGTGTATATCCGACAAATGCACGGGGGGGGGGACTTTGATCAATCTGGACTGGCAAGGGAAATTGCAAACAGAGTGCGGACCTGGTTTCACAACTAAAATGGGTGTCGAGCATTTGAAATTTATAACAGGTTGGGCAGAAGGAGGAATCGTGCCGGAGAACAGTGAATTCATGGCGACGAGATGTTCTGAATCGAATTGCATATTTTCCATGGCACATCCCCACGTGTAGAACATGGGCGATGAGGTTTGCACGGCATGCATGATACGAACACCGTGATTTTTCATTCTCTCGGCCTTCATGATGAATTGATAATAGTTGTTGCACTTGCTAATGTGACTTCCATTAACTACTTGACTCGACCTGCGGCACGTAGAGACTGATTTCTTAATAGGACTTGATTCTTTGGAAAATACATACCTGTACCACTTACGCATGTTTCGACTCTGACACCCCTTCCCATTTCCAAGGGCCAACTAGCCACTCACTGACTTCGACCCCTACAGTGCTACGTACCCAACTTCACATGTTTGGGCGCATGGGCCATACCCTGACTAAAATCGACTCTAAATGGAAAGAAAATTTGTGGTGCTAACAGTTCCCATGAGCATGGAATTTTCGACAGCGAAAGAGAATGTGCTCATAATCCTCTGCCTACGGGATGAAGGATGATTAGCTTTTCTTGTCAGCTTTCTGGGTCTGCGGGTCCTGTCCTGGGATGGGATTCAGACTTGGCGGGGTTTCCTGGTTCCCCTTTGTCTGTTCTGTGTCCATTGCGTTGAGAGAACTTGTGGAGTTAGGGGTACGAGTGAGAATTTGTGTCTGCCGACTACTACCGACCACTATGTTTCGATAAGAGGAGGCGACTCCTCCATTAGTGGGGGTCGCCATTGCTGAGATGGGAGATCAGAATACTAAGAAGTTGCTAAGCAAAAAACCAACTCAAATATAAAAATGTGGACTTCCTACATGTTAAAGAATACTCTAAGATTAATCCACAATACAATAATATTAATATATATATTATTTATTTATTTATTTTTATTACTCATATTAGTATACGATCATAAAAGTTTATTTGTGTTATATATGTTAGTGTGCATACTAGAATATTTGAAGTTTAGGCATGTTGGCGTGGAGATGACATCCCTTAATCCAAGTGATTGTGATAACATATAATAAATATAACATCTCTCCTAAA
>ML823418.1:0-39186 GCA_009831015.1 Picea engelmannii
GTTCTTACCTGTTACATTAGCCAACTCTCAATGCTTTAATACCTTCTTTTTTCTTTAGCCATGCCTCGATTGCGGAGGAAATCCAAGCAGGGCTCGACCTGGTACCAAAACAGGCCTCGCATGGCCATCCGACCTCATCCTGCCCCAACACCTTCTCACAAATCTCCGCCTTCTTCACCCTCCTCCTCAGGCCAGTCCTCTTAGAGCCAAAGTGGCCTCCCGCCTTTGTCCTCGCCATGGGCTTTCGAGTCGAGTGGTTCAACCTCCTAGGGAATTCACTGGGTTTCTCCCCCGGCCCATTACCGGACCTGGCCTCTTCCTCGTAACTCGCCTTGGTTGTCCCACCAAATTCACCCGATAATTCAAATCCTGCGCCACCACTAGTGCACCCACCACTGGTCTAGTCTCCTTAGGAAGACAGCTCGACCACTGGGAGAAACCACCAGACCAGCTACACTCCTGTTCGAACTGCTTCTCCTACACAAAGTTTCAAGATGGCCTTGCAATTCTGCAAGACCTAGTGTTCGAGGTCTGCAAGGAGGTGGAAGACTTACAGTTCCGTCTGGAAATTCTGGACAAGAAGGGGACGCCAATTTTGCAAATGCTATCCTCTCTGCAAGACACTCGACACTCTAGAGAACATGCACCCAGTCCACTAGTGACCTCAACAGTGGTCTTGGTTCTGGGTCTCCAAACGCCAAGATCAGACAACTCGACGATGGTCTCGGCTTTGGGTCTTAAGGCGCCAACAACGAACAACGTGGCATGCAAAAAACCCATTGAATGAGCCACGACACCTGCACAAGTGTTAGATTGCATGGCATGTTTTAAGTTTTGTTTATGCTTGGACAACTGTACTTTTGGACAATTCTCTTTTTGCTTGTCATAAGTTAGTCCTAGATGTTCTAGAAGGTCGGACAAATCGTTTTCTCCACGGGGCGATTATGTTCCAGATGTTTAAAACTAGAGTCTGTTTTGGTTTTGGAGACACTGGGTGAATTGATTTCCCCTCAGGACAATTTAACATTTACAGTCCTCGGACACTCATGTTGCTACTGTAATTTTTGTTTCTGAAAGGTAATTTATACATACTTACTTAAAAATAAAATAAAATAAATTTAAAACTTACAAATTTTTAAAATTAAAATTAAAACTTAATTTTAATTAAAAATTTAAAAATTTAAAATTATTACTTTAAAATTTTTAATTTGGTTTAATTTAAAACATTAAAATTTATTTTATATTAAAACTTTAAAAATAAATTTTATTTTTATTTTTATTTTTTACTTCAATTTATTTTGTTGTTGTTTAATCTGTTATTTTAATTAAATTTTGTTGTTGTTTAATTTGTTATTTTAATTAAAATTTTAATGATTTTATTTGATTTTTATTTTTTATTTTTTAAATTCAATTTATTTTGTTGTTGTTTAATTTGTTATTTTAATTAAATTTTTAATGATTTTATTTTTAATTTTTTAAAAATTGTATTGTTTTTTTTAAATAATTTTTTTTAAAAGATTGTTTTTAATTTATTTGTTTTTTAAATTGTCTTTTAAAAGTATTTTTTTTCCTTTAAATTTTGTATATAATTTTTTCTTTTTTTATTTTATGTTTTAAGTATCATTTTAAATATATATATATATATATATATATATTTTTTCTTTTTTATGTTTTAAGTATCATTTTAAATATCTTTTTATTTTTTTTTATTTTATGTTTTAAGTATCTTTTTAAATTTTTATCCTCAACAAATTTAAATTTTATTTTTTAAGTTTTTTTTTTAATTTTTTATTAAAAAATCACAAGTTATATTATTTTTCAACACAAATTGTTTTATTTTTCTTTATTTCTAAAAGAAAAATATTTTTTTCCTTAATTAAAGAATTTTTTGAGTGATATCTTTTTAATGGAAATTATTAAAAAAATATAATTAATTGATAAATAAATTATCAAGTTATAACACTTTTATATTTAAGAGTTAGCTTTCAGTGTTTTATTTGCGTTGGTGTCACTGGTCAAGGCCACAGTTTCAATTAGGTCATAGTTTTAACTCAAAAAAAAAGTGGTGTGAGTGGTCAAGACCACAATGTCAATTAAGCCATAGTTTAACTAAAAAAAAAGTGGTGCCAGTGGTCAAGGCCACAGTTTCAATTAGGTCATAGATTTAACTAAAAAAAAATGTGTTAGTGGTCAAGGCCACATTTTCAATTAGGTCATAGTTTTAACTAAAAAAAAAAAGTGGTGCTAGTGGTCAAGGCCACAATTTTTATTTATTTATTTTTGTAAGTGAGTTTAGGTTTCTGTAATACTAAAAGAGATTATGATACAAAAAGTGGGACTTCTTGCTCTGCCCAAAGGGAAATCAAACCAGGGGTTCCAGAGTTGCGTTTTCTGGGATAACAGAGGGGTATGACTGGACTGCCACCTTGGGAAACCAACCCAGTCCTACCATATCTAGTTTTGAAAAACTAAACAAAGTCATATATGTAAAAAGACACAAAAAACACACAAAAACACACAAAAAAACACAAAAAAACACACAAATTGAGGCTGACCCTTTGTTGAGCAATATGACTTGACCATTGGATGAATAGACGCTAGTCCAGGATGATAATGTGTTTCTTTCCTTCCTCCTCCATGTCCTTGTTCTCTTCCTTATGGACCATCGTACAAGTCTTTCTAATACGGGTTGGTGCTCCATTCCCGTCCGCTGGTGTGATGTCCATGTGATGGACATATCGCAAGCATAGGTGAAATTGGGTTGCCACTCGTTCCATCTTCTCATTTTGGTCCCTCTGGTCCTTAGTTAGCCGTTTTGTATTGACTTCCAGGTTGCTGAGGCGACTCAGGATCTCTTTTAGCAATTTTTTCTGGTCCTTGTTATCCTTCTAGCTGACATCTTTTCTTTCAGAGCTCACCTTGCCTGTTAACATCTTTGTTCACCATGCCATCTCCACAGTTTTGTGGTAGAGGGTTTCTCTGGGCTGCGTGGCCCTTGGGTCCGTTATCCAATTCACTTCCTGATTCAGTTCCTCCCAAGATTTACCCTTGCGTTTAGCATTGATTTCTTTCTCTCGTTTGGTGATGGTTGCTTTTCCTTTTGGTTCAACCAGTGTATGAAAGGTACTCTTGGTGTCTCTGGCTGCTTGGTCCATCCTTGTAATCCTCCGAGGGATTGTCAGAGGTTCTTTCCCCGGGGGGCTTCTCTTGCTGTGCGTTCTCTTCATACGTACCATCCCGGCTGGTTTGTGATAGTTTTTTCCTTGGTTTCTCCTCCTGTTCCTATCTACACAACCCTTGTTTTTGTGGTAGCTCCTGTAGTTGTGCTTTTCCTGTTTGTAGCTATTCCTGGTGCCTCTTCTCTTATGGGATTTCCCCATCTGTGGGCTCGTCCTAGCAATCATGGTCTGCTAGTATAGGTGAACCTTCTCGTCCTTTTTCCCTGTCTCGGTATGTGTGATCATGATGGCCCAACCGTAAACCCGGCGTCGACCCTTGCCCCTGCTTGTTGTACAAGCAAATGTGCTACTCCTCGTACCTATGCTTGGGTAAGGTGTATCCATACTGGTTCATGGTACCACCTTTTGCCCGTCATCATTTGCGGACTGCTGAAAGCCATCTATACTTTCCCACGATCTACCTCTATACTTCTTCCTATTGACAAGACCTTGGTGTTGTACCCCCGTCTGTTGTGTGTTCTGAGTCTGCATTGTAACTTGTGGTCGAGTGTTGGGTAGTCAGATTCTGCCTGGATCCTTCATGCCCACCAGTTGGCCTTGCACCTCCCTCCTTGATGTGGCCTTCCATACTTTGGCTGCCATCACAGTCCTTTGTTGCTAGTTGGATGTAGTCTGTTCTGAACTGCCCATTCAGGATGTTACTCCAGGTAGTGTCTAGCTCTGGTCCTTCCTTGCTAACCCCCTCGTTAGCGATTCTGTCCGCCGGTCCATTCGCTAACCTGTGTACCCAGTGCAACTCCACTGTTTTCATCGTTTGCAGATGCTCCTAGTTTTTTTGCAGGGAGTGTGCCAAGCACCAGTTCCTCTGAATCTTGCCCAATCTGGTGCCATTTTGGAGTCTCTTCACTGTGTTTATAACCAATTTGGAGTCACCTTCAACGATGGTATTTGTCATCCTTTCACAACTTAGAATCTCGAGGCCAATCTACAGGGCTCCGAATTCCGCTGCGTTGTTGGTTGAATTTCCCATACTCCCAGCGTACAACCAGATTATGTTACCGTCACTATCCCTGATTACCCCTCCCATTCCTATCATACCTGGGTTTCCTTTTTCCGCTCCGTCGAAATTCAACTTGAGGGACCCTGCTAGAGGGGGGTTCCAGTTATGCTCACTTATTTGGAGTTGCGGTAACCGCCTTACTTGAGTGCAATTGCACCAGTATTTTATGTGGAAAGATTCTAGGACTCAGGAGTCATGTCCTGCGAGTTGCGCTCTTACCGTCTGGCAGTTGCGGATCTGCATCGTTTCTCTTATCCGAGAGATTATTGTTTCCTTGAGTTCCCCTTCAGGCTGACTTTCATTCCTGAAGATGCGTCGGTTTCTTTCTTTCCATATTGCCCATATGATCATCCCCAGAATGAGAGTCCAACAGAGGTTCACCTGTTCATTTTCGCTGTAATTCTCATTCCAGATATTAATGGTTGTGCAGATGTTACCTCGGATCCTATTGGACTATTGAAAGATACCTGCCGCCCAGCCCCAGATCTCTGTTGTATAGTTACATTCATCGAGGAGATGATTCATTGTTTCTTCCTTAGCTTGACAGAGGTGGCATCATGACGGGCCAATGAATCCCCTTTTCCTTAAGAGTTTTCCCAAGTTAGAATTCGGTTGTGAAGTACTAACCATTTGAAGATTTTTATTTTTGGCCATTGGGGGCTGTTCCAAAGCTTATCCCATTGTTGCACTGGATCTTCTTAGTCCTGGTCCACGATGTAATGTCGAGCTTCTTTCAAGTTGAATTCCCCACAATTTTTTGGGCCCCATCTTAGTTGGTCCTCTTTTTCCGAGACTGCAAATTTCCTTTTCCTCAGTTCCTCCTCCGCCTCTTTCACGATTGTTGAGGTCTGTTCTCTATTTTGCGAACTGAGATTGTCCCAGATTCTCCATCTGTTGCGATCTGTTTCTAGTTTCTAGTAGTGGTAGACTTTGGTTTTGCCTTGCACGATCATGTCTTGTTGGAGTTCCTCCCTATCCGGATTTTCCATTCGGGGTTCCTGTTGCCATGCATCCTCCCAGAATCTGGTTGTTTTACCATTCCTTACTTCCCAAAAGCTGCATGTCTGGATCCAGGTTTTGTTGCGCCAAGTTAGACTCCAGATGGCTAATCCCTCCCTGCTGCCCCTAAAGAGGATTCGGTCGTGGTTGTTTATGTCCGAGGCATACTTGGCCTTCTAGAGGTCTACCCAAGGTGTAGAAGTTTCTTTGACCCATCACCACCAGAGTTTCGCCCCGTAGGATTTGTTGGTTACTTGTGGGTCTTGTAGCTCCAGGCCTCCTTTTCTTTTTGGTTTACAGACCTTCTCCCAGGCCACTAGGGCCCATTTCTTCTTTGTTTCCGCTTTTCACCATAGGAAGTCCCTTTGGATGTTTCTTATTTTTTGTAGTATCCCTTTGGGGGTGGGAAATACATACATCATATAGGTTGGGATTACTTGCAGAACTGTCTTGGTCAAAATGAGTCTCCCCGCTATGTTGAGGGATCTGTACATCCAGTTTTTCACCCTCTCTTGTAGCTTGTTGATCACTCCTTCCCATGTTGCCATTTTGTATGCTCTGTCTATTAGGGGGATGCCCAAGTACTTGGTTGGGAGTGTTTTGTGCTCAAATCCAAAAATATTTGCCAGGTTTCTTTGGATTGCGGGGTTGGTGTTGAAGAAATAGATCATAGATTTGGAGTGATTGATGTCGACACCCGAGGCTTCCCCAAACTCTTCTAAGATTCTTTTATAGGTTTTTTATTCCTTGACAGTGGGTGTGCCATGGAGTAAGGTGTCATCCACGAACTATTGGTGTGTGGAAGTCAGACAATTTTTGAAAGGTTTGATGCCTGTTATTTCCCCTGCTGCTGTTGCGATTTTAATGATTTGACTGAGACCTTCCATCATCAAAATGAACAGGAAGGGGGAAAGTGGGTCTCCTTGTCTGATGCCTCTCGTAGTCCAAAAAGGTTTGGCTAGGGCTCCATTTATTAGGAGCGAGTAGCTTGTCGTTGAGACTAGGCTGAAAATCTAGTTGATCCAGTGTTGGGTGAAACCAAAAGCTTCCAAAGTCTTGACCATGTAGTGCCAACTAATTTTGTCATAGGCTTTTGCTAGGTCAAGTTGTATTATTATTGCCCCTCTCCTCTGGATTTTCAGGGTGTGGATTAGCTCATGGGCATGGATGATGTTGTCCATGATTTGTCTTCCTTCCATGAAGCTTGACTGTTCTTGTGAAATCATTGTGGGTAGGAGGGATTTCAATATATTGGCTATCACTTTGGAAATTACCTTGTAAACCACATTGCATAAAGCTATAGGTCTATACTGGTCGGGGGTCCTTGCTTCATTTTCTTTGGGAATTAGAGTAATCATTGTGGTATTTAGTGCTTTTAGGATGGAGGCCGACCGTCTAGAGTCCTCCACCACCCTATAAACATCATGTCTGACCACTTCCCAATAGGGTTTGAATAATTCCACTGAAATCATCTGGACCTGGGGCTTTCCCGTTGGGCATCTCCTGGATCACTTGATCAGTTTCCTCCCTAGCAATGGGTTTGTTTAGGTTTTTATTTTGTTCCTCGGTGACTAGGCAGGGGATGTGATGAGTTATCCTTTGGATGGCCTCCATTCGGTCTTTGTTGGGTTCCTGGGCTATCCCATGGAAGTGACTTACCAGAGTATTTTCAATCTCTTTGTGGGATTCTCTCTCGATCCCATCCTGATCCTTAATTTTTCAGGATTTTGTTGTGGGCTCTTTTGGCAATGGTTGTTCTATGAAAAAACTTGGTGTTCCTCTCTCCTTCCTTTATCCATTTGATTCAAGACTTTTGGCGCCATAGAATTTCTTCTCGCTAGCATCTTGCCTCCCATTCCTGGGTCATTTAGATCTCTTCCTTTTTTCGATCCTCTGTATAGCCCTCTGCTATGCATTATTCCTAGAGTTTTCTCATCCTGTCTTCAATATTTTTCTTCTCTTGGTTTATGTTTCCAAAGATTTCCTTTTTCCACTCCTTGAGCTTATATTTGATGTACTTTAGTTTTTTATAGAGTTTGAAGATCCTTGTCCCTTGCTTCGGTTGTTCCTCCTGCCACCACTGGTTGGTGTTTTCCTTGAAGGTGGGGTGTTCTATCCAAAATTCCTGAAACTTGAAGGGTCTATTCTTCGGGGAGGTTGGGAAGTCCGCTTCCAGTTGGACTGGCAAATGATCAGAACCCCCCCAGGGAAGGATGCTGCAGTCTACAGTTAGCCCCTACATAATGATGGACTCTAACACCAAGAATCTGTCTAGTTTGGTCGCGACCTGATGTTGGTTTATCCGTTTATTGTTCTAGGTGAACCGTCCATTATTGGTTCTGATGTCCACCATCTCTGTTGTGTCTATGAATGTTGATAATTCTTTCGCATCTCTATCCAATCTCCTGGTGCCTCCTTTTTTCTCTGCAAGTGATGTGATGATGTTGAAGTCCCCTGCCAGGATCCAATGGAGGTTGTTGAAGCAGGATTTTAGGTCTTCTAAGTCTAGAATCATTCTTCTCTTTTCCTCTAACATTTGGGGTCCATACACATTAGTGCACAAAATCATCTCCGTATTCCCAATTATTTGCATGTTAACCGAAAGTGTGTGCTTGGTAGCCTCGACTGCTATTAGGTTCATCACTTGTGGATTCCACAAGGTGAGAATACCTCCTGCCATTTGCTGTCCTTCGACAACCAGCATCTTGTACTTGCTCCATTGTTTTTTGATGATTGTTTCCATTATGTCTACAGTGCATTTTGTCTCTTGGATGAAACAGAGGTCTGGTTGTTCCTTACTAAGTCTATTTTTAAGGATTCCCTGCTTTCATGGGATGTTTAGGCCTCTTATATTCCATGTTATAATATTCATTTAAACATGTGGGGGGGAGTTGGGAAAGAGCTTTTTGATCTTACCTGATTTTATCAACAGAGCTCCTAGTTCCTGTAGTGCTACGCTGTTTGATTTCCTGCCTTTTTTCCTTCTCTTCTGCTTGGGTGAGAGTTGTTGTTGTCCCTTGCTTGCTTTGATTCCTAGGTGTCCTATCTCACCGTGTGTGCACTTTAGCCCTCTGGATTTGGCTTCCTCCCTTAGGAGGAAGAGGTATTAGATGTGGTCTAGTTGCTCCACTGGTACATTGTCTATGCCCTGCCTTTTCCATTGCTCCAATATGTTTGGGAGATCTATCCCTTCCCTTTCCACAATGTATTTGAGATTAGGATCTTCCGTTCCTACCTTGCTTGGAGTCATTTCCACGTCTCCGTCTTCCTCTTGCATGGGGGTGTTGGCATCTCTGGTTTCTCTGTCCATAGGAGTTGCACTACCCCCCCTGTCTCATATTCTTTCTTGGGCTATCTGTGTACTCATTTGTTTCTTGATCCCTGGTTTCTTTAGTTTTTGCCTTCTCCTTTCCTCCTTCTATTCCTGGCCTCTGGATTGCTCCCTGTTGGGGTTTTAATTTGTTTCTTGTTAGCTCTATTTCTGTGGTTCGGATTTATAAATCCATCCTCATTCTGCTGTAGTTTGGTGTTTTATGCTTCTTGTTTTTTAATGAGAGGACATTCTCTGATTAGGTGTCCATGTTCGTGACATCTTCTGCATCTGAAGGGGATCTGCTCGTAGTCAATGTTTTGTATCCATTCCTCATCCCTAAATTCCAGCCTTATGGCTTCTGGGAGTGCCCCTGACACATCCTTATCGATGCAGATTCTTGCATAGGATGTATATCTCCCTTTTAGGGTTGCTTTGGATGTCTTCACGTATTTTCCCAACTTGTTCCCTATTGCTTCAAGAGTGGAAGGTAGCCAGTAATCTAACGACAAGGAGTGAAGTCTCAGCCAGACAGGTACATTTTTGAAAGTTTTTTTCTCTGGGGAGAAGTTTTCCTTCCATGGTCACATGTACAGTCCTGCTGAGGTGTGGAAGTATGCCCCCCTCAAAGACCTTATCCCTATCTTCTAGGTTCATGAATACTGTTGTGAAGAAGCCTTTCGAGCCGAGATGGAGTTCCACTTCTTTGCTTGGCTTCCATTGATATTTAATCCAGTTGCACAACATTCTTTCTGTGGGCCACAAGCCCATAAACTTGGATATTAGCGCATGCGTCTTCATCTAGTCCATGTAGAGTTACGTTTGTGGATATTTCAGTATTACCTTGGGTATCATTGTTTTTTTTGGTTTACATGGGTTGCACACCTCTGCCCCATTAGGGCTCATCGTTTCTTGCGTATCCTTCTAAGTTTCTCTAGCTTCTTCCCTCATGCGATCACTTTTTCCCTTATTGCTTTCCTGACTCTTTTCCGGTTCTGATCCCGAGGTGCTTGTCATTGGCGCTTTGAAACCTACGCCTCGTGGGCCTTTCCCTCTGTCTACCACTACTTGCTTGTATGGGGGGGTTCCATAACCACCCCCCTTGGTACTCATGTTGTCCTCTGTTGTGGCCACGACTGCCAAACCCTAGCCTGCAGTTGTTCCAGACCCTACTACAAACTGTCTTTCAGTACTCACAAACTAAATCCATAAATGCCAAGGCCACAATTTCAATTAGGTCATAGTTTTAACTAAAAACAAAAAGTGGTGCTACTATTGGCATCACTTTTTGATTCAAGGGTCAATTTCAGGGTTCTGTTCATAATGTCAAGGGTAAAGTTTCAAACAAGTTGCAATTTTAACCACCTCCAAAAAAAGGGTGCTACTGGTAGCACACTTTTTGATTTGGGAGTTGATTTTTGTGTTTTTTATCCAAAAATATGATATTTTTGGGCTAGAGTTCTCATTTTGAGGTCACAGTTCTCGTTAAGTCGATAACTTTGTTCTTGTTGAAATGCATGCCCAATGGTGAAATTAGTATGATTATATCATGAATATATAGGCTTATGAAACATCCATTCCTTCAAATAAATTATGCACACCCCATGGTGAAAAATGCACGCTCTAAAAAAGAAAATGCATAAAATGCATGAAAACAAAGCAAATAACAAATGCATGCCCCATGGAGAAAAATACATGCCTTGTGTTGGTAATTATATGTTGACCTTATGAAATTACAAGAAAAGGGGGTATTGAGGAAAATGCACACCCTGGAAGGGAAAAATGCACGTCTCAAGTTGAAATTGCACGTTGAGGGCATGAGATTGCATGTTTAAATAGTAAGGAGGAATATGCATAACTTGTTAATGAGAAATGAATGACTGCACTATAAAAATGCACACCTTTGACATGTTATGCAACCCTATGTTGTCCTAAACCCTAAATGGCTCTTCCTTAGCCCATTTGAATGGTTTGCATAAGAAGATGAATTAAAATGAATGTTGATCCATTGTGTATGATTGATGTTACTATGGCATATATTATAACAACTCTGAACCGATGTTTGACAATATGTTTGGAAACACACATATGTAGTTAACCTTGTATGTTGAGTTGTTGCCTGAGTCCCAGAATCTTAGAAACTCGAAGTACTTGTAAGTGTCCCACATCTATTATTGATTTTAAATACATGCAATATATCTTGGTTACTATTTAATTTCAGATTGAGTGTGTGTGTTTGTATTATAGTCGACAATGTTTGTAATTTTGCTTTCAAAATTACCTTGAGACATTCTGTAAATCATTTTTATTTATTTTCCAAGTTACAACGCCCGGCTGGAAAAACCCTCGGGTACTTCCCCTCATTTAGGGGATGGAAAGTTTTCATTAATTCTCAAAATTCCCAAGTCCATTGTTAAAAAATTCTACAAATATACTTGATTGTGCTTATAAAAATGCACGTCCAATTTTGTAAAAGTGTTATTGTAAGAAATGATATCTTATCTATAAAGATTTATTTACTTTTTTTTATTTGAGCAAAAGTGCTTTATATAAAAATACACAAATATAGCCCCAAATCATTTAAAAAAAGGTTAGTTGCATGCCAAGGCTGTCTTCAGCATGAGCGTGCATTCCACAACTTCCATTCGTCATCGTCCATTCCTGTTAGCAGGCATTCCTCAAAAAACCATTTCAACTTTCAACCCATAAAATCATGGATCCAATTGAAACAAGGACATCCTTTACCATGGGTGTAACATTTGAAACATATGGTTCCCAGGATGAAAAGTTCATTGTCAACAAATTCTACAAGTGTGCTAAAACATGGACAAACATAATGATTTTCCCAACATGTATGTTAAATATCATGAGAAGAGCAGAGGTTTTTGAGTTTATGTTTGGACCCTTCCATTTCGAAAATGATGAGAAAGATATGGCCATAGATAATTATGATGACATAGCCATGGAACTAAAACTATTTGTCTAGAGCGTTTACCTAGACATTGATTTGCTTGCAAGAGAAACAAAAATTTCATGTAGAGGGGGAATGACATTTAACTCTAGAAAAACCCACAAGGTAGAAATATGAAGATGGCCACTAAAATATGTGGACAAAAGGTATATGTTCCTAGGGATGGTTTAAGAATGCTAGATCTTCCCCATGGGCTATGTTAGCACTAGGAGTCACCTTCAGATTGCATGGAAGGAAAGCCCATTACCCATCAAGTTATATGTGAATGAAAGAGTGTTTTAAAGGGTCAAATGGAAAAGGACTCAAATGGTAATGTTCTAACTCAGACAACGGGGCTAGCATGCACCATCAATTAAGGTCTTGGCTAGCTTCTATTAGTAGTTTGGGAGTAAGTATGAATAGAGGGAAGACTTGAGTGAGAGGAGTGTAGGGATTGCTGCAAACATCAGGTCTACAAAAGTCTAAGGAAGAAAGTTTCTAATCACAAGATTTTCTTGACATTAGAAACTAAAGAAGCTAAATAAACATATGATAATATAATGGTCAAACATCCACCATAACATCACCACAATAATTCATGTGAATCATTCAAAGCATGAACATTTATCACCAAAAGCAAATAGACCGAAAGAGAAGTTGATTTCTATTAGCCAAAAAGTCTAAAGTCAAGTACATCACTAGATCATAGTCACTTCATCAAAATATTACAAGTAAAAGGGAGCCTTGCTCAACCATCCGAACCCACTAAAGCAATTGATCTATCTATATATAACAAGAAAGGGAGGCAACAACTGGAGGTACGAGCTGGCATGTTTCCCTTGAAAATCTCTAAACATTTATTTGTTCTAACAACTAGAATAACAACCTCTGCTATAAAACATGGAAATGTTGGTGACTAAACCAATCATTCTTCTAACTGTTTTGATCCTCTTTTGCTGCTCAACTCCTATTTTTCCATGTGTCCCTTTGGATCCTGTAGTTGTCTTCAAAATTCCAGCTACTACTTCTGTAACTTTCTCTATCATCAACTTATCCAAAAAGCTGTTGGCCTAGTCCTTCTAGATTCCTGGTGTTTGTTGACAATTTCCTTGTGTAGCAACTCTGGGTAGCGCACCGTAAAACAGAACAAGGAGAGAAGGTAGTGCCTGTAGGTAGCGCCACGGTGCTGCATATATGCGCCAACATTGGTCCTTTGTTGAAATATTGGGTAACGCATGTAGGTAGCGCCCCTGTGTTGTGCCTGTGTGTAAACCTGCTCCCTGCCAAATATTACGTAGCGCCTGTGGGTAGCGCCACTGTGTTGCACACGTATGCCGATTCTGTTCTCCATGGAATATTACGCAACGCCTTTATGTAGTGTCACTTACGTTGCGTCTCTTACAGGTTTGGGTAGCATTGACAAAATGCAATGCCTTTCAATCTTGAATATGTACAGAGCAGTGTGTGTCCTTTCATGATGACATAACCATTTTACTTAGGTTCCTTCACCATACCATAGGTAATTCCTTTTACCACTAGGTGAAGCTATCACTTAGCAAAACTCAAAATCCATATAGCTAAACGCCTAGAAGCCTGTATAGATGGCACAACTAGTATGTGCATATCAGTTAATCCACCCAAAAAGGAACAACTCTAAAAAATGGGGCTTACCATTACCAACTATTTTGTCATTTTAACACTTAGCCTCACACTCTTTCTAGTAGAAAGAGGATATTCAATTGCCACAATAGACTTCTTTTTCCTAGCATTGATCGACTTCTTCTGTGTAGCTGTGCTCTCCTTAGTTGTTGGTTTATCATCCTCAATGGAAGCTTCAACCAACACCTGTAAATTCCTTTGGGCTACCTCATCTTGAAAGTGTTTTAGCTCTGCCTTTAACTTCCTGTTCTGAGACTGAAAGCCTCTGTTCTGTTTGTAAAGATTCTTCAGCTGTTTATGAAGGGGCATAGCCTTTCTCACTGCAAACCTTGCCAAATCAAGGGAATGATTGTATCTAGCCACGAGCTCTTCCATTTGAGCCAAGTGGACCTCGTCTTCTGCTTTAAGACGAGCTATTTCTTTCCTTGCATCTCTAAGCTTCTTGATAAGCCTTTTGTAGGTCTGACTGTCAGGAGGGATAGTGGCATGCTCAGTCTTAGAAGGATTTTCCTCAAACTCCTCTTCCTCCTACATGGGAAGTGTTTTGTCCACCTCATCAGGTTTCTTAGTGGCCTTACTTTTACCCTTCTTTCTCTGCACAATGGTTTCTTCATTTCTTACCACATGCTCCTCGAAGTGTTTCACAGGGGTTTCCTCTTTTCTCTCCAAAGGTCTTTTAGTACCTTTACCTTTATGTACAAGGGATTCTTGTTTTGTTTCGACATGCTTCTCAATGCCTTTCTCAGCGGTCCCATCTCTCTTCTCCAAAGGTCCTTTAGTAGCTTTACCCTTCCTCTTTTGTACACGGGTTTCTAATTTATCCTCTATAGGCTTTTCAATATTCTTCCCCTTCTTCTTTTGAATAGGGATCTCTGGTAAGGATTGCTCTCTATAATCCTCCTTAGGAATTGATGACCTTGTGAAAGGTCTTTTACCTTTGATTTCGACTGCTGAAGGAGAAGGGGAAAAGAGAAGCTTATTCGCTCTCTTAGATGTAGCTTTGGTAGAAGGAGGCACCTCTTCTAACCCTGGTGGAGGAGGTGGTGAAAAATCTGTGTGTGGAGAAGGACATAATTCCTCCTCAGCTTCAATGACCTGCTTGTTGACCTCTGACACTTGAACAAGGGGATCTACCTTTTCTCTTCCTACTAGTCCCTGCTTTGGTAGCACTGGTATGTGACAAAGAACTTTCCCTCTGTGATCGAGGAGTGGGTGCTAAATCCAACTTAAAATGAGAGGTAACCAAAAAATGCTCCCATGAAATATCTTTCTTGCCCAATTCCTCAGATACTAGCATTCTGATTAATGCAGAGTGGAAAAGGCTAGAATCCACATCTTTAGATTTGGCTTATATCCTGTCTAACATCTTACCTATACTCCTCAACAAGTAATAAGGAATATTCATCTCATCCTTACCGGTAAAATGTAGGAACAATCTTATATGGCACTGGTATAATGTGTTGAATCTCCATTCACAAGTAAAATATCTCTGTATGATCTTCAGTAGTCTGTCAACTTGTTCAATCAATTGGCTCCTTGGCATACTTTTGGACAAGTAATTAACTTGATATTCAGGTTTGAAGATATCTTTTGCATAAGTTGAACTCAAAGCCATGGCTTTGAACCACCTTTCACCTGTAATGGGGATCCCTGTTGCAGCTGAAATGGAGGATTCAGTCACTTCAAACTCCAAATCCCCAACCTTAGTTTTCTTACCATCAAACTGCAATGCAAACTGTCTTGCTACCTCTGGATGGCCTCTCTGCATGTTTTGACAGAAGAAAAGGCACCATACTCTTTGAAATGCCTCTCTTGCCATAGGTTCTGTATTAAAAAGAAGCATGTCCACTGGTTCTGTCCTAACTATATTGCCTCCTTTATGTGCCTTCTTCGATTTAGGGGTCTCCATGACTCAGAATGAGGGTTCTTAAAAGGTTTGGTAATGCTCAGAAGACTTTGAACGGGGTTTCAAATATGAAAGGCTGACCCTATGCAACTGATTAAAACGTTTAATTTCAAGATGAAAGGAGGCAGGGGAAGCAACGAGAGGTTAAGCAACACCTCTGGGTAGCGCAACACATACACAGAGGATAGACTAGTCTAAAGCTTTCAACTTCAAGGGCTAAGGAAGACAACATAAATCTGACTCATATATGGGCCATGAGGTTTACAGGTCTGAAAAAGAGAGGAGATGAGGCTATCATACAAACATAAATCTTTTACCGTTGTGCAAACTTAGCAAAACAAAAACCCGATCACAATTTTCCTGTGAGGATTAATACACAGAGGAAGTAACAGTGGATACCTGCGTAGTAGACACCTGTTGATCTCTTCAACGCAATCATAGGATGAAAATGAGGAAAATTCGGCCCTCGAATCTCGCACAGTAGTAAGATTTTGTTGACATGCGGTCGCCTGATAGGAACTGGAGAATTCACACAACGCAAAACTGTTGAGTTTTCAAAATTAGAAACCGTTATCAAGGAACATAAATGCAAGATCTTTTGAAGGCACTTTAACCGACTTCTGGCACTGAAAACAAGGGATATGGTATCGGTCGTGGCAATCATGACTTGTCGTGGCGGTATGATAAACGTGGCAGGGGCTATGAAACTGCCCGATGAGTAGGCAACGCTTCCAATTCAAAAATATGATTAGATAGGTAAGCGAGGACAACGAGGCATGCTTGTGAGGTCACGAGTGAGGAGAGAGGTGTGTCACATCAGCATGATCATGGGAGGTATCGACCTAGGGGCAAATCATGAAAGGAATAAAAAAGAATAAACCATGAGCTAAAAGGGTACAAGGATCAAAACATGATCTATGACTCAAAAGTTTAGTCATACAAGGGGTCCTAACAAACATAACTTTAAAAGGATGAAAAAAATTATTTTAAAAAATTTAAAATCTAAGGCTTTAAAAAAGGTAAAAACAAACTAAAAGACCCAAGGCAATTTAGTGTGATAACATTGGCTCCATAGGGGATGGCATGCCCCTTGCGGGCTGCCAAGAATGAGTAGACTCAGTGCCTTCTCCTAGGGCTATGGGGTCAGTTATTGAAACAAAAATAAAAAGAGAATGATATTTACATTGACATGAAGATCCGCTCAAGGCTCAAGCAAAGTACTTTTTTAGAAAACGCCCATTGACAGGGCCACAAAAAACATCTTCATCCTCCATATTCTGCATCTTGAAAGTGTTATTAAAGAATACCTCAGAGATTTTGAAAGGCCCGACCCATAAAGCTTCAAATTTACCGTGGTTGCCTTTATCTTGTCTCGGTGCATCCCACTTGAGCACTAGATCGCCCAATTGAAAATCCTCTTTGTTCACCTTCTTGTCGAATGCCTGCTTGATCTTCAGTTGATGATCATATGCCTTATCTACAAGCTGTTCCCGAGTCTGCTGCACTTCAACCAACTATTGAATCCTCCTTATCATATGATCTGGCTCCCCTTGATAATCCTGGTAGAATTTCGCCACAGGTAATGCAAGTTGAGAAGGAAAAACTGCCTCATCTCCATATACCAGCTGGAAAGGGGAAATTCCCAAAGATATTTTCACTGTCACTCTGTCATCCCATAGAGAAAATTTGAGTTTCGAATCCCATGCCTTTTTGTTATCCTCTAACAACTTTTTAATAATATTTATAATGCTTTTGTTCGAGGATTCTGCAAGCCCATTTCCCTGCGGATAGTAAGGGGTGGAATGAATCAAAGTCATTCTAAACTGTTCACAGAACTGAATTAATGGTTCAACCTTGAATGATGCAACATTATCAGGGACAATTCTGTCAGGACACCCAAACCTTGCTATGATGTCTTCCAGGAAACCAATGATCACTTTATGTGAAGCATTCCTTGTGGGAATAACTTCGATCCATTTAGTAAAGTAATCCGTAGTAGTCAAGATCCATATATGTTGACTACTAGAAGCATGATGGATTTCCCCAATAAAATCTAGGCCCCACTAGTGGAATGGTCCCGAGGCTGCCACAGGCTTCAATGGCAAAGACTTAAGCTGCTGTTTTCCGGAAAACTTCTGACACTTAGCACAGGTCCTGATCTTAGCACAAACATCTGTGAAAAAACTGGGCTAGAAGTACCCATCTCTGAGGATATTGTATGCCGTAGTTCTCCAATAATGATTCCCCCCACATAAACTTTCATGAAAATCAGACATAATCTTTTGGGCTTCTTGGGGATTTAGGCATCTCAAAAGCACTCCTAATGGATCCTTCCAATACAAAATTTGATCAACAAAGCATTACTTTATTGATTTGAGTTTTAAGGCCCTCATCTTGTTTCTTTCCATACCACTTGGGGGCTGCAAATTTTGCAGAAAAAATATAATGTCTTTGTACCAGTTGCAATCTTCCAATGTAGAAATGACTTGAGGGCCTTTATAATTCATCTCAGCCTGCTGATTTTCTGAACATGAGTGAATAAAATTCACTCCTAGTGCTGAGTAATTTGATTCAGCCAAAAGCTTGGCTAAACCTTGACCTTTTACCAATTTTGTGGGCCTAATATCCAAATCAAATTCAAGTAGTTTAGCAATCAACTTGTTTCTTTTTCCATCTATATCAGGTTGAATAAGAATTTCTTTTACCATAGCTGATGGGACATAAGAAATAACTCTTGAATGTAGAACATAAACTCTGAAGGACTTAAGAGCTTTAACCAATGCATAGGATTGTTTGTCCATAATGTCATACATTAGTTCTGCATCTCTCAATGCCCTACTAAAAAAGGCAATGGGCTTCTCTAAGCCTTCAACATTCTTCAACAATAAGACTGCTGCTACTGTATCAAAAGAAGCAAAAGAAAAAATAAGAAAGTCCTTGGAGTAGTCGAGGCTGACAAGAACTGGGGCTTTTGTCAAGGATTTCTTTATTTGATCAAAAGAATCATGGGCCTCAACAGTCCATTTGATTTCACTATCCTTCCTCAGCATGGCTATGATATACTTAACTAACTGAACAAAATTTGACACAAATCTTCTCAAAAAGTTGATTTTTCCTAGAAAATATTGTACGTCTTTTTTAGATCTAGGGAGTGACAACGTTTGTATAGCCTCAATCCTGCTGGAATCAATCCTTACTCCTTCAACTGACACGATATGCCCCAATAATTTTCCTTCTTTCATGGCAAACAATGATTTTTTTGGATTCAAAGAGGCCAAATTTTCTGCATTTCAAGAGAACCTTTCTTAAATGATCACAGTGTTCCTTATCAGACTGAGAATACACAGTTATGTTGTCCAAATAGATAACAACAAACTTATCCTTTTCTCCAATAAATGTTATGTCCATAGCTCGTTGAAAAGTTGCCCCTGCGTTCATCAAACCAAAGGGCATCTTGGCGTACATAAATGTCCCCCAGGGAGTGGTGAAGGCCGTCTTCTCCCTGTCTTCTGGAAAAACAAATACCTGATTGTATCCAAAAAATCCATCGACCATAGACACCCTGGCTGTTCCTATCACCTTCTATAATATGTGCTCCATCTTGGGTAAAGGATAATTATCCTTCTTTGAGCTTCTGTTCAGATTTCGGAAAATCAACACAAAGTCTAATTTCCCCATTCTTTTTTCTTACTCGGACCAAATTGGCTAACCATTCAGAATACCTCAAAGGAATGATAATTTTTGCATCTAAAAGATTCTTAACTTCTTTCTCCATGACAGGCAACAACATAGGATTGATTTGCCTCAACTTTTGCCGAAAAGGTTTGGTGTTTTCTTTTAATGGGATCTTGTGCTCTATTATGCTTGTGTCATAAGTTCTGAGATCTTCATAAGTCCAAGCGAATACATCAACAAATTGTTTCAATAACTTAGTGTATTCTTCCCTCTGCTTTTCTGATAGACTGCTTGGCAGTTTGACATATTTTGGATCCTTTTTAGTGCCCAAATTGCACTCAGTGATATCATCATCGTCAATGGATACCTTCCCCTTCAATGCCACATCATTCCCATCAAATAATCTTTCCAAAGGAACTAGTCCCTTTGGTATATGATTGCTAGGCAGCTGCACAATATGATGATTGGCAATTTTATTGAGGAAAACATCAGCATGAGGAGTGATTTCTGGATCATGATCCTGATCAATGTGCAATGCAGAAAATTCATCAACAGTCTCAAGAAAATTTTTAAGTTCTAAATCATCTTCGAACACCTTCCAATATTTTACATTGTCTGGTATATAAGGCCTGTATTTGACTTCTACATCATACTTGATTTTTGGTGGTATAGGAATTTTGAAGTTGCTTGCTGATACAACCAAAGAATCAACCACAATATTCTCTTCTCTAGGAATGAATGATATATTAAAAGCAGAGAAAAAACTGTCCACTAAATCCCATACTTCATTTCTGTAAGATCTAAGCCTAGGATGCTTTGTTTGATAAAGATTTTTAATCTGATGTACTATCAATTCAACATCCCCAAATACTGACAGCTCCTCTATCCCCATGTCTTTTGTTTCCCTCAAACCCAAGACAAGAGCCTCATACTCTGCCACATTATTAGTAGTCTCAAATTCTAGTTTATATGACAAAGATATAGTTTCTTGAGTTGGTGAGACAAAGATCACCCCAACACCAGCACCTTCCTTGGAAGAGGCTCCATCAAAGAACATCTTCCAGACATAAGTAGTTAGAGGAGYTCTTCAGAAAAGTGGATGGACTTTTTTCTGATTTCTAAAGGGGCTTCCGGGGCATCGGTGAGCTGCAAAATACTAGATCCCAGATCTGTATCAAAAGAAAAAACATGGTGATTGGTGGGGTTTTTTGCTTCATCACTAATGATGTAAGCCAATTGAGCTTCCCTGTAAAGTCTTCTATKCTCTCCCCCAAAAGAGGAATAGTAGCATAAGAGAGATCCATCTGCAAGGTTCCCCCAAGTCTTTTTATCCAGGATCTTGACAAGATCATACCAAACTTGGGGGGAACATCAACAACTACGATATGCATAAGTATACTCTTCATGGGCAGCTAAAATAAGGTCACCACCATATCCTTAATGACTCCAAGACATTTGAATTTTCTGGATTCAAAAGAATATAAGTCATGATAGGTCTTTGTGACTTCTAACCCAAGTTCATCCACAACAGTTTTTGGCATAACATTGTGGGATGCCCCTGAATCCATGAGACAATTGCGTAGCACCTTATCATGTATATTCAGTGAAGTATATAAATATGGGGATGAGTCATCTCTATCTTCTATCAAAGGACCTAAAATCACTGCTGGTTTTTCATCTTGCAGATTTATGAAATCAATGACACTTGGAGATGATTCTGGCTGTAACATTTTGGATAATATTTTTTAAAATCCTCATTTTTTATCAATTCCAAAAAAGGTACATGGATTTTTATTTTCTGTATCTCATTCTCAAAACTGAAGGAAGGGGAAGGCTTCAAGACCTCTTTGATTTCAAGATGAGGATCTTTGATCAGAACTTGTGGGTTTTGAGAGTCCTTTTCCTTGCTACTCACTCTCACAGCCTTGACAAAATCTTCTTTCTGAACAGGCTGATTAGGGGCATCAATTTTTTCTACATTATTCTTATATCTCAGATTATATCTACTAGGATTTTTCTTGCTTTCTCTCCCTTGCTTAACTCATTAATTTGAATATCCATTAAAGATTGCTCATAAGAGGATTGATTCAAGTGTGGGGATGGGGAAGTATCACCTAAACAATGAATCTCATGATCATCTTCAACCTCCTCTTCTTCTTCATCTGCCACTAAATTATTTTGCAAAGGAGCTTGTACCCTTTGATCATCTCTCTCTCTGTTTCTGTATCCCTAGGAAAGATTTGGGGAGCATTATTTGGTCTCTTGTAGTTACCTCCGTTGTCATTGTTTTGAGCATTTCTATATGTCTGTTTCCCTTCCGATTTTAATTTCTTAATTTCAGTGGAGAGAGATTTTACTAATTTGGTCAGCTCATCTACTTGAGAATGGACAACAGAGGAATTAGAAGGTGAAGCTTCAACTTTGTTTTTTCTCCTTCCCTATCAGATTTCCCCCTGAGTTTATCTGATGCCACTATGTTGGATTCTACCTCTAAGGCAACATCTTGCATATGAACCAAAGAAGGTGACCTTCTTTCTCTCAAAGGAGGTAGAATTCCGAATCAAAAGCACTGGCATAAGTGATTTTTTCCATGGTTTTAGTGGGTTTGATCTCATCAGGGATATTCTTGTACATTTTGTTAAATCTTTTAGAAAAGTCAGAGACAAACTCTCCTTCTTTCCTTTTCAAAGATCCAAATTTGGTGATGTAGTACAAAAAGTCCTTTTTGTCACCCCAATGCCTCAAGAAGGCTTCATCCAATTCCTTAGTACCAGTAATGGATCCAAGGGCTAGACCCTTGAACCACTTGCTAGCCTCACCGAACAGGCTTTGGATGAAAACCCTCATCCAAACATCTTCATTTTCAATATTTTGGTTATCTGCATAGTTGTAGAAAGCAACAAGATGTTCCTCAATTGTTACATCTTCTTCTCCCGTAAACTTAGGAATGTATTTCAAATAATCTCCAGGGGGAAACACATTAAGTGGCTGAGGTAAAGGTAGAGGAGCATATCTTGCAACCACTATGGCATCCATCCTATTAGCAGGGGGGTTAAAAACTGCCATTTGATTTTGGATTCTTGGGGAATAAGAAGGAGAAGGAGACTTGACTGTATGTAGAGTAGGATAGGAAGGAACGGGTGAGGGGGGGGTTTCAGTTTTCATAATAGGAGGTTGAGTTTTTGAAGAGGATGGTAAGGTATAAGAGGGAGATGAAGTTCCTACTTCTTTGGCAGCAAAAGTTTTAACAGAAAGAGGTGTAGCAAAACCTAAAGTAGGGAAATCTTCAAAACTATCAAGACTGAAACACTTCTCAATATCAGGGGAAGAAAATATATCAATGTTTTCCTCTTTCAATTCAGTGTCAAATGAAGAGTATTCAACAGGAAACTCTTCAAAATCAAGCTTTTTAGATACTTCAGCAGAAGATAAAGGAAGCTTACTTGATAAAATGACTGGAGTATCAAGAGTAGAATCATGCAACTGACCAGAAGCACTTGTAGTAGCGGCATAATTTTTTTTTTGGGAAGATTTTCCCTTCTTGATTATCTTTTTTGGGTCAGCCTCAAGTGGTACCAAAGGTAGCTGTGGATTCGATATCGTATGTCTACCTTTAGGCGCCAGATCTGAAACAATGGAGTCGCCAGGTGCGGTCTGCAATCTTCGAAATACTGAATTCTAATGCACCTTTAGAATCATAATACTGTGTCATTTTAATCCAAGGGAAAAGTCTTCAAATCGTCCCTGGCAACGACGCCAAGAATGTTAGCACTAGGAGTCACCTTCAGATTGCATGGAAGGCAAGCCAAGTACCCATCAAGTTATATGTGAATGAAAGAGTGTTTTAAAGGGTCAAATGGAAAAGGACTCAAATGGTAATGTTCTAACTCAGACAACAGGGCTAGCATGCACCAAGAATTAAGGTCTTGGATAACTTCTATCAGTAGTTTGGGAGTAAGTATGAACATAGGGAAGACTTGAGTGAGAGGAGTGTAGGGACTGCTGCAAACATCAGGTCTACAAAAGTCTAAGGAAGAAAGTTTCTAATCACAAGATCTTCTTGACATCTGAAACTAAAGAAGCTAAATAAACATATGATAATATAATGGTCAAACATCCACCATAACATCACCACAATAATTCATGTGAATCATTCAAAGCATGAACATTTAGCACCAGAAGCAAATAGACTGAAAGAGAAGCTGATTTCTATTAGCCAAAAAGTCTTAAGTCAAGCACATCACTAGATCATAGTCACTTCATCAAAATATTACAAGTAAAAGGGAGCGTTGCTCAACCATCCGAACCCACTAAAGCAATTGATCTATCTATATATAACAAGAAAGGGAGGCAACAGCTGGAGGTACGAGTTGGCCTATTTCCCTTGAAAATATCTAAACATTTATTTGTTTTAACAACTAGAATAACAACCTATGCTATAAAACATAGAAATGTTGGTGACTAATCCAATCATACTTCTAACTGTTTTGATCCTCTTTTGCTGCTCAACTCCTGTTTTGCCATGCATTCCTCTAGAGCCTGTAGTTGTCTTCAAAATGCCAGCTGCTACTTCTATAAATTTCTCCATCATCAACTTATCCAAAAATATGTTGGCCTAGTCCTCCTAGATTCTTGGTGTTTGCTGGCAATTTCCCTGTGTAGAAAATCTAGGTAGCGCACTGTAAAACAGAACAAGGAGGGAAGGTATCCCCTATAGTTAGTGCAACGGTGTTGCATATATGCACCAACATTGGTCCTCTGTTGAAATATTGGTAGCGCCCTTGTGTTTTGCTTGTGTGTAAACCTGCTCCCTGCCAAATATTACGTAGCACCTGTGGGTAGTGCCACTGTGTTGCACCCGTATGCCGATTCTGTTCTCTATGGAATATTACGCAACGCCTTTACGTAGAGTCACTTACGATGTGTCTCTTATAGGTTTGGGTAGCATTGACAAAACACAATGCCTTTCAATCTTGAATATGTACAAAGCATTGTGTGTCCTTTCATGATGACATAACCATTTTACTTAGGTGCCTTGACCGTACCATAGGTAATTCCTTTTACCACTGGGTGAATCTATCACTTAGTAAAACTCAAAATCCATATAGCTAAATGCCTAGAAGCCTGTATAGATGACACAACTAGTATGTGCATATTAGTTAACCTTCCCAAAAAGGAACAATTCTAAAAAATGGGGCTTACCATTACCAACTATTTTGTCATTTTAAAAATTAGCCTCACACTCTTTCTGGTAGAAAGAGGATATTCAATTGGCATAACATAATTCTTTTTCCTAGCATTGACTGGCTTCTTCTGTGTAGCTGTGCTCTCCTTAGTTGTTGGTTTATCATCCTCAATGGCAGCTTCAACCAACACCTGTAAATTCCTTTGGGCTACCTCATCTTGAAAGTGTTTTAGCTCTGCCTTTAACTTCTTGTTCTGAGACTGAAAGCCTCTGTTATGTCTATAAAGATTCTTTAGCTGTTTATGAAGGGGCAGAGCCTTTCTCGCTGCAAACCTTGCCAACTCAAGGGTATGATTGTAGCCAGCGATGAACTCTTCCATTTGAGCCAAGTGGACCTTGTCTTTTGCTTTAAGACGAGCTATTTCTTTCCTTGCATCACCAAGCTGCTTGATAAACCTTTTGTAGGTTTGACTGTCAGGAGGGACAGTGGCATGCTCAATCTTAATAGGATTTTCCTCAGACTCCTCTTCCTCCTGCATGGGAAGTGTTTTGTCCACCCCATCAGGTTTCTTAGTGGCCTTACTTTTACCCTTCTTTCTCTGCACAGTGGTTTCTTCATTTCTTACCACAGGCTCCTCGAAGTGTTTCACAGGGGTTTCCTCTTTTCTCTCCAAAGGTCTTTTAGTACCTTTACCTTTATGTACAATGGATTCTTGTTTTCTTTTGACAGGCTTCTCAATGCCTTTCTCAGTGGTCTCATCTCTCTTCTCCAAAGGTCCTTTAATACCTTTACCCTTCTTTTGTACAAGGGTTTCTAATTTCTCCTTTACAGGGTTTTCAATATTCTTCCCCTTCTTCTTTTGAATAGGGATCTCTAGTAAGGACTGCTCTTTATAATCCTCCTTAAGAATTGATGACCTTGTGAAATGTCTTTTACCTTTGATTTCGACTGCTGGAGGAGAAGGGGAAAAGAGAAGCTTCTTCCCTCTCTTAGATGTAGCTTTGGTAGAAGGAGGCACCTCTTCTAACCCTGGTGGAGGAGGTGGTGAAAAATATCTGTGTGGAGAAGGACATACTTCCTCCTCAGCTTCAATGACCTGCTTGTTGACCTATGACACTTGAACAGGGGCTTTGCCCTTTCTCTTACTACTAGTCCTTGCTTTGGTAGCACTGGTAGGTGATAAAGAACTTGCCCTATGTGATTGAGGAGTGGGTGCTAAATCCATCTTAAAATGAGAGGTAACCACAAAATGTTCCCATGAAATATCTTTCTTTCCCAATTCCTCAGATACTAGCATTCTGATTAATCCAGAGTGAAAAAGGCTAGAATCCACATCTTTAGATTTGTCCTGTATCCTGTCTGACATCTTACCTATACTAAACAATTAATAAGGAATATTCATCTCAACCTTACCAGTAAAATGTAGCAACAAACTTATATGGTACTGGTATAATGTGTTGAATCTCCCTTCACAAGTAAAATATCTATGTATGATCTTCAATAGTCTGTCAAATTGTTCAATCAATTGGCTCCTTGGCATACTTTTGGACAGGTCATTGGCTTGATATTCAGGTTTAAAGAGATSSTTTKCATAAKMTGAACTCAAAGMMATGGMTTTGAACCASCTTTCACCTGTAATGGGGATCCATGTTGCAGCTGAGATGGAGGCTTCAGTCACTTCAAACTCCAAATCCCCAACCTTAGTTTTCTTACCATCAAACTGCAATGCAAACTATCTTGCTACCTCTGGATGGCCTATCCGCATGTTCTAACAGAAGAAAAGGCACCCTACTATTTGAAAGGCCTCTCTTGCCATGGGTTTTGTATTAAAAAGAAGCATGTCCACTGGTTCTGTCCTAACTATCTTGCCTCCTTTATGTGCCTTCTTCGATTTAGGGGTCTCCATGACTCAGAATGAGGGTTMTTAAAAGGTTTGGTATTACTCAGGAGACTTTGAATGGGGTTTCAAACATGCAAGGCTGACCCTATGCAACTGACTAGAACRTTTAATTTCGAGATGAAAGGAGGCAGGGGAAGCATCGAGAGGTTAAGCAGTGCCTCTGGGTAGCGCAACACATACGCAGAGGATAGACTAGTCTAAAGCTTACAACTTCAAGGGATAAGGTAGAGAACATAAATCTGACTCATATACGGGCCATGAGGTTTATAGGTTTGAAAAAGAGAGGAGATGAGGCTATCACACAAAGATGAATCTTTTACCGCTGTGCAAACTTAGCAAAACAAAAACCCGATCACAAATTTCCTGTGAGGATTAATACACATAGGAAGTAACAGTGGATACCTGCATTGTAGACAGATGTTGAGCTCTTCAACGCAATCATAGGATGAAAATGAGGAAACTTCTGCCCTGGAATCTCACACAGTAGTAAGATTTGGTTGACATGCGGTCAGCTGATCAGAATTGGAGAATTCACGCAGCGCAACACTGTTGAGTTTTCAAAATTAGAAACTATTATCAAGGAACATAAATGCAAGATCTTTTGAAGGCACTTTAACCGACTTCTAGCACTGAAAACAAGGGATATGGTATCGGTCGTGGAAATCATGACTTGTGGTGGTGGTATGATAAATGTGACAGACACTATGGAACTGCCTGATGAGTAGGCAACACTTCCAATTCAAAAATATGATTAGATAGGTAAGCAGGGTCAATGAGGGATGCTTGTGAGGTCATGAGTGAGGAGAGAGGTGTGTCACATCAACCTGATCATGGGAGGTATCGACCTAGGGACAAATCATGAAAGGGATAAAAAAGAATAAACCATGAGCTGAAAGGGTTCAAGGATCAAAAATCAAATTGAGGATCAAAACATGAGCTATGACTCAAAATTTTAGTCATCCAAGGGGTCCTAACAAACATAAATTTAAAAGGATGAAAAAAATTATTTAAAAAAATTTAAAATCTAAGGCTTTAAAAAAGGTAAAAACAAACTAAAAGACCTAAGGCAATTTAGTGTGATAACAGACTATACAAGTCTTTGATTAAAATTGTCCTTAGGCGAATTATGAATCACCATAAGACTGATATTTCCAGTGACTGCACGAGGCTAGTCATTTATTGGGCTGAAGACAGGGCCGTAGATGTTCCTCACCTACTGGACAAAAAATTACATCATGCCCTTGAAGAAAGTAAAAAAAAGAAGATTAAGTTCAGATTCCTGGGCATGCTGCAGAAAATTATTGATTTATATCAACCCAATGACCAAACAAGCCCTATTCAAACCTACATTAGGAGATCAAAAACAAAGAAACCCATTGTCGAAGTACCTGACGAGACTGTAGTTGATGGTGTGGAGGTCAATTTTGATAGAATTTTCAAATATGAAGTTAATGAAGTTAGAACTTTAAGAGACATATATGAATCTGTGAATGAAGCCAAGGAGCAGGGAGGTATGGACCATTATATGGAAACAAATAATGATGATATTTGTGTTACTTCAGAAACTATAATTGATAGAATTCCTCCTAAAATGACATTACTTGAGTATAATGTCCCTGTTATGGGCACTGATTCTACCTCTCCAAGTTCAAATGTGAATGGTCCAACATATATATTTTTATAATAGATTCGTTTTTGAGGCATTGGATATAATGATGCATTACAAACAACTTCTTGAAATGGATGATTCTTCCTCTATATACACATGGAAGGAAAAGTGTGAAATGCAACACTTAGTTAATATGGAATGCTCAAAGAAAATTAGAAATCTGGAAAATGCAATTGCAAGGCAAGTACAAGAATAAAAAAGCAAAATATAGGTCAAAGATTGTATTATAGTTGAATTAGAAAGAGAGGTATCCCTCGTTATAGAGGAATATCAGAGGGATATTGATGATGCCAAGGCAATGTATGAAACATCATTGGATAAATATACAACAAATATTGTAAATCTTGAAAAATAATTGAAAAGCAGACCACACTTTTTGAAAATACCTCCATTGAACATTGCAAGTAATCCAGAGGTGGATGTATTAAAAAAAGTTTGAAGGATAAAGATGGACTTATTTAAATATATAAAGCTGAATTTGAAAATACAGTAAAACAACTACATCAGAAGCAGTAAGGGCAATGCAACAAAAGAGAAGAGTACAAAACTTGAAAAGGAAATAGAAATTCAGAGCAAAGAAGGTGGAAAACATTAGGATAAAGGTAGAATTCAGGGTATGGTTAAGGGTAAAGATATAATCCAGGGCAGAGCAACAAAACAAATGCCTTCAAAACACTTGAATTTGGAAAAGATAAGATGTACAAAGAAGCTAAAGTATTAAGTAGTGTTCTAGCTGATCTATATGCCCCATCACCAATGGTGGAATCATTGAAGATGACGATATATGAGAGAGATGCAAATATTAAAGAGCTCAATAATAAACTCTTGCAGAACCGAAAGGCACAACATTTGGGATGTGACACAGAGATAAAAATGTTGAAATCTCAAATTGTTGATTTGCAACAAAAATTACAGTGTACAACAATAATTGATGCAGTGCCAATTTTGTCTGCTGCATCGGAGAAACAATATTTGAGGGAACAAGAGCTTGAGAATGAAGTACAAAAACTCAGGGGTCAATTGGATGACATTTGATCGAAATTGAAAACATAAAATGATCAACTTGAAAATCAGAAGGTCAATGATGAGAAGTATAAGAAGAATACAAATTTGTTGAAAAAACAAGGAAAAGAAAAAACAAGATTGCAAAATTATGCAAAGAAAAGTAAAGATCTAGAGAAACAATTACAATATGTGCCTACTACAACTACAAAATAATTAGAAGCCTCTACAACAACAAAGAGGGACTCTGTAGATTTTTCTTTATCTCAAGGGGAGGGCTTGTAGAAACCTCCCAAGCAACCTAGGGTAGATACAAAATAACATTGGTTTATATACCATGTAATCCATGCAATTACATTTAAAGATGTAATATATATCATTATTTTGGCAATTTATTAACAATGTATTTTATTTTATGCAGTTAATGACATGTATGAGTGTGTATAGTTATTGACATGTATGAATGTGTATAGTCACATATCAATGCTTGTAATACTTTAAAAGTTACTTGAGATTGAGTTATACAAATATACAACGCCATTCTCTTCTTATTTGTAAGATGTTTGAGTAAAACATGAGTAGTTTCATGTGCTTGACATTTTGATATAACAATGGTAATTGCATAGGTTTATCTTTGTTGTAATGAATATGAAACCTATATGTATCAAGTATGAATATGACTTGTAAAACTATAATTGTGCATGCAAATTACAATACGTACACAAGCTACAAATGCAACATTTGTCCAATTTCCTCCATAATGGTAATTTTCATGCCATGACCACTCATAATCCAATATATGGATAATATATATATAACTAGCACTTAGTGTGTGTGTGTGTGTGTGCGCACACACACACTCACACACAACACTTCCAAATATTGCCTATTTATACACATACATAGTCTTAAACCCCTAATATGAAAGCAATCTTGCACAAATACCCTACCGGGTATGTTCATACTCAACAACAATCCACAACCACAATATTTCACTTGAGGAATTATTAATGTATCATCTACCACTATAAAGAATTTCATAGTTCTAAATGTAACAATACATATTAGTTCATGCATGTAACCCCAAACCAAAATGTATATTTCACCCTACAAATTCTGGGGATCAACAACATATATACAACCTGCATTTTTCCATAACAGAGCATGCATTTTCTTCAATGTCCAGTTTTCATGAAATTCCATAAGGATAGTGTGCATACTGTGCATAATTCATCTAAAGATATTAAATTTCCCTAACATTGTGATTTAAGGAATATATAATGCAAATCCTAACACAAGGATTGCAGTCTTCACTCCAGGGTATGTTCAAAATTAATATACAACAACAATCCACGACCACCGTGTTTCATTTGTGTAATCATTAATCTACCATCTATCAATATAAAACATTTTAGAGTTGCATATGTAACAATACATATTATTTCATGCATGTAACCCCAAACCAAAATATATATTTCACCCTGCACCATCTCAGGACAAAACAACATATGTACAACCTATCTTTTTCCCTAATAGGGCATGCATTTTCCTCAATACCCCCTTTTCATGAAATTTCATAAGGATAGTGTGCATAATGTGCATAATTCATCTAACAATATGAATTTTCCCTAACATTAAGATTTCAAGAAGTTATCATGCAAATCCTAACACAAGACTTGCATTTTTTACTCAAGGGCTCACATTCTACAACATGTCTTGTTTTCAATAATTTCCATTTTTTAGCGTGAATTTTCTTCTTAAGGAATACTTATCTCGTATTGAGGAATGGATTACTCACTGTCCTATATATACATCATCTCATCATACAAAATTCACAACTGTAGCTTTTATACAACTTTTGTACAATCATTTATCTTGTAATATTTCATATAATATTGACATATTCATTTTATATTTCATGAAAAGGTCATGAATCTTTGTTCATATAAATCATCCTTTTTGGAGTGTAAATGCACTCCTAATTGTAAAAACATGTTAAAACTATTGTAACAATCAAGTTACAACTTAAAAATTAAATTATGGAGGCTTATCCAGCTTTGGGTGTGCCCCTTCTTATAGCCAACCTTAACAAATTTGCCATTCGGTTTTAGAAGGCAATTGTTAGCCTTTATGCACATGAGGTAAGTGTTTGTATGAAACTTCCACTACAAGGAAATATGCAAATGTATAATCACAAATTACACCTTATTCAAGTTGAACCACTCAATTTGGGTCAACATTGAGACTAGGGCATGCATTTTACTCTAATGTCATTTTCACTTCAGATTTACATGTAACCCCAAATTTAGGTGCATGAAAGCAACCTATCCCGTTCTTAAATTGCACTTTATATGACATGAGTAAATTTTCCATATATGGAACTCCTTTTTAAAATTTATAAAACAATTTTTGTACCTACAGAGAATCTTGGGCGTGCATTTTATTTTGGTCACCTAACACGATTGCGACCTTCCAAATTACAAGGCAAACATTGTCTCTTCTGCACAACAACCCTTTTTAAACTTCCAATTGCAAACTTAACAACATGAATAGGTATAATATGATAAACCACAACCCCAAAAACGTTCACAACTCAAATATAAGGTATAATAAAACCTTCTCTTACATTTTACAAACAAGTTGGACATTTCTAGGATTTTAGTAGGCATCTCTTGCCTATTATTGCACATCAGTTTCTTTTATGACTAAAAATGCAAAAATAAGTATATAGTCTTATGAAAAATGTCTTAACAAATCATTTACAATTTGAACCACTCAAATTGAATGAGTTTTGAGACTTGGGTGTGCATTTTAGTGTAGCCTCGAATGCATTTTACACCAACGCAAAATTTGCCCTCTTTGTCCTAGAAGACAATTTTTGGTCTTTTTGCAGGGAAAAGGATTTTAAGTTCTAAATTGGACAAAAATAGGTATAGAAAAGGTCATGAATCTTTGTGAATCGAAATCATCCTTATTGAAGTGCAAATGCACTCCTAATTATACAAACATGTTAAAAATATTTTAATAATCAATTTACAACTTAAATATTAAATTATGGAGGATTATCCAACTTTTGGTGTGCACTTTCCTATAGCCAATTTTAACAAATTGGCCCTTTGGTTTTACAAGGGAATTTTTAGCCTTTATGCACATTGATTAGATTTTTGTTTGGAACTGCCAATATACGGCTATGTCAAGGTGTAAATTCAAAAATTACAACATCTTCAAGTTGAACCACTCAATTTGGGTCAAATTTGAGACATGGGCATGCATTTTACTCTAAGGAAGTTTTGACTTCAAATTTACTTGAAATCTAAAATCTAGGTGCTTGGAATCAATTTCTTCTATTATAAAATTTCTCTTTAAATGACATAGGTAAATATAAAATATAGATGTATCCATTGTACAACTTATAAAACAATTTTAGGTGCTACAGGGAATCTTGAGCATGCATTTTAATTTCATCACTTAGTACAATTTTGACCTTCCAATTTACAAGGAAAACCTTACCTCTTTTGCACATCAACTGTTTTTAAAATTGCAATTGCAAAATTAACAACATGATCATGTCTAATATGATAAAACACACCCCCAACAACCTGCACAAATCAAATCCACAGTATAATAAAACCTTGACTTACTTTTTACAAACAAGTTGTGCATTTCTATGGTTTTACTAGGCATATATTGCCTAATTTTGCACAATAGAGTCTTTTATGACTGCAAACGAAAAATTAAGTATACAAGCTTATGTAAAATGGCTTAGAAACTCATTTACAGTTTGAACCACTCAAATTGAATGAGTTTGTATACATGAGTGTAAAATTTAGTGTAGCCTAGCATGCAATTTGCACCAAGGAAAAATTTACCCTCTTTGTCCTACATAACAAACTTTTGGTATTTTTCCACAACAGAGGGTTTTAAGTTTCCAATTGCATAAACAAAGGTATAAACAGATGTATACATTTTCTATTGATAACCATAGACCTTCCTCTATCATCAATGAATTTAAACTTCCAACCCCCAAGCAAACCACTTGGATAGCTAACTATTTTATTCCCATTTGACATTGTCTCTTATAGGAGGATGATGTTAGGTTTATTCAAATCAATAACCCTTTTCAAGGCTCATTTTTCGAAGGGGATGATGTAGCTTCGAGAATTAAAGGTTAGCTATATCCTAAGGAACCCTTAATATGTGAATTTTCCACCCTAACAAACCCTTCCATTGTCAACTATTTACCAAACATAACCTCATTCATAGATTTGTTTTTGAGAGAAATAAATGGACTTATTACCTCTTCTTTGCACCCTACTTCCCCTTCCATAGTTTAGAACTAACCCCCCTTCGGTTTCCACCTCTTAGCCATACCTTATGATTTTCCTGTAGGGAGATTTAGACATTATTATAAATATCCATTAAAGATCTCTTAAAGATTGTAGAAAACACTAAAGATCGCAAAAAACATCACATATAAAAAAACTACGAGTCAAAATAGTACTGATCTTCCATAAAAATGTCATAACAATAGGATATTTACATGTAGATAGACATCATACAGTTAAAGTGTCCCTTACAAAACTGGTCGGCAAAGTGAAATGCAAATCCCACACCTTTGTTCTCTTTGAAGATTACTCCTACTGTTTATGATCTGACAAGCCTCTCCTTTCCTATCACTCTACTTACAACCTTTATATCACCTGATTCCCACAAAAATGCCAAAGTGTAGAACATTTTGAGAACACCTATATATTTGTATGATCCCCGTGGGGACAACCTCAATCTATACAATGGTGACATAATTCGATCATAATTAGCTTTACATGTCCTTGAGTGAGTTGTTATAGATCATAGTTTTAGAAACATTCCTCTGTGATCTATGTTTGACGATGGCATTCCACGTGGACCTTGCGATAACAATTAACTATGGGTTGGAATGATAACTATGATTGGACTCTGTTGCAATATGGACATAAGTTGGGGAACCAAGATAAAAAATAACGAAATTTTGATAGTTAGTTAGTAATTTCCGACGAAAAGATCGATTTTATCTGTACTGTTGGAACTCCCCATAAGACTTGAACACCATATGTATTAGTGCTTGTATACACCAAATATTGTACTTTTACAGGAAATGATGATCAGTGAGTCTAAACCAATTGACTCTCTGGAGTCTTTGTTACCGAGTTGGAACTTTTATACCCTTGATGCAGTTGTGTTGATGCAATCTATGTGACCTTGATGAATAGTAGGGGTTACTCATGGTGAGAAGTTGTAACGTCCCTCGGCCGACGACCCAGGCCGGGTAACACTACCAAAGCAACCTTTGCTTTTCCTTTACTACTCTGATACCATTTCTGTGGTATTCCCAACCTTAAACAATAGGCTAGGCCATGCCACCGAGCAACTTTGCATAAATAATCACATATAAAACTTAACCGAAAGATAGAGATAACATCTGGTATTCACACATATAAATATATATCTATCTAATGCAATTAAACAGATGTCAATACTCTACTCATACACCTGTTCATGCAGAAGCAATATTAACACCTACATGCAATATATATATATATATAAATAGGCATTACTCATTAATTATAATGCAAATACAAATACACAACATACAACGAACAAAGAATTGGTACTTATCCTTTAATAGGTGACCACCAACTACGTGTAGACCTTCCACAAACCTCCCAGCCTTAGACCATGCTGCTCATCATGCTCAGCAGTGGGTCACCCCCGAGTTGGGACTAAACTCCACCGGGCAAGGGAATTCTAGGCTTGGCAAGGACAACAAGGAACTTGCACAGAACATCAGGAAGGATATTTTATCCCAAGATCCACTTACACCCACAATCCACAGACCCTCATTCCCCACACACTTGCTCCACCCCAGGAGTGTACACCTTCACTAATACAAGTCCATCGGCTACTACACCTCCCTTACCTTGGGCTTCAACAACAGGCTGGACCGGAAGTCTCAAAGTACTGTAGATGCTACGAGACTCCCTCCAGGAGAACTCACTTCTCAAAAAACTCTCTCACTTGGGAGAGTTGCTCACATGCCCGACAACCTGCTTCTTCAGTTCATCTCTTATGTCAAACAGACACAGGTGATGTCAAAAACATAATTCGGGTAACACACAGGTGAATTCAACCACATAAAACATGTATGGACACATAATATGACAAAAAACCAAGCTTAGCCAAAAGTGCATTGACAACAACTGCCAACTACTACGACACAACATGACTCAGGAAAAATACAAGTTCGTCGGGCTTCACAGGAAATACGCAGGACAACTCCAGTGTCTGTAGGTTACACTGGCGCTTGCATCAATGGGGAGTATGGCTCTCTTCCAGGGTGTCTAACCTCTCGAGAGTGTCAATGCAATGGTGAAGTATCGTGATAGTCGTGAGAATTGTGAGATTGGTGAGTGAGCGAACCCACAACGAGCTGACTTTCCCACTTAAAACTACATGCGCCCAGGTTGACACATGTCTCCCTGAAGATGCATGAGCTCCACTTAACACTCATCCCCCTTTCCCCAGGAACTTAGGACAACATGTTTATATCAAACCTTAGCTTCTAGGAAATAATAATATCATATTATTCCTTTAGAGGAAAGCCCTCTAGCTTAGCCCCTATTCCTAGACGCTTAGCCCCTTCCCCACCTAGTGGAGCTTAGTCCCCCATAACTCTTTCTTCTTGGAGGTTCCATGTAATGTTTATGACTTGGCTAGTCTAGGAAATGCTGCTAATGTGTGTGTAGGATCAATCGTTTACTGCATATAAATGGTCATACAAATAATAAACGCGACAAAGGATTGCAAAGTTTATATTATGATATCTCTGCGGATTACAAAATGGTCGAATGCGGCTGAATAAACTGACAATACTCAACTAGATCAACAGACAAAGGATCTTAGCCGGAATACAAATAAACAACTAAAGATAATACCCAGAATATGTGAGCACTGCGTAACTTTTGCTGAAGAATGATGGAAGACCTGTGTGATCTTCCCGGTGACTAGGGTGTGTCTCTCAACACCGAAATCAACCAACTGGTGTCTTCCTCCTGGAATCCACTGAACTATCTCTCCTGGGATGCCTCTCTCCTCAATGACAAGTCATAATCTACATAATGATGAATTAGTTCGCTAACCCTTCCTTTATATCTTTCCAAAACCCTAAATCATGCTGAAACCCTAATTCATTGTTGACTTCCAAAACCCTAAATCACTGTTGAAACCCTAATTCACTGTTGAATTCTATTTTTATCTCATAATGACTTAAAAGTGATTTTAACCATTTTTAGCTCAATGTCACTTTCCAAATATAACACCTGTGACTGGAGTGACCTCTAGTAACCCTGTTTACCCCTCTTTGGCCCTGGCTATAGTCTAATGGGGCAGTTTAGACCATTAAGCCTCGTCTCTGGAGCTCCTATTTGGAAAGGGACATTACAGTCCTCCCTTCCCGAAATTGCTTGTTCTCAAGAAATACCAGTCCAGGGTGTTGCAACACCTGCTCGCTCTCCTAAGTAGCATCCTCTACTAGAAGCCCTCTCCATATGATCAAACACTCTCTGATGACCCTGCTCCTCAGTTTTCGCTCCCGGAACTCCAAAACCTCCTCCAGAACTAACTCCAACTATCCCTCCTCATCCAATGGGGGAAGCTCCTTTGATGTTCTAATGAATTGTCCCATTTCCTTTTTGAGGCAAGACACATGGAACACGTTATGAATCTTGCTCCCCTCTAGAAGCTCTAGCTCGTAAGCAACCTTGCCTACTTAGCGCATGATCCTGTAAGGACCATAAAATCTGGGCTTGAGCTTCTCGACCCCACTCTTCTTCAGAGATGACTGTTTGTAGGGTTGGAGTCTCAAGAAAACCAAATCTCCAACCTCAAAGCTGCACTCTATCCTATGCCTGTCCACACTTATCTTTTGTCGATTTTGCGCCGTCTGCAGGTTCTATTTCAACAACTTGAGAATCTCCTGACTCTCTATGATCCAATCCTTGGCCTTGGGAGCTCTGCTCTCCCCGAAGATCAAGTCTACCAAAGTGGGATCATCATATCCGTACAATGATCGGAAGGGTGTCATACCATTGGACATGTGGAAGGTGGTGTTGTAGCAATGTTCTCCTAAATGTAACCACTTTACTCACGTTCTTTGCTGTCCTCCGACATAGTTCCTCAAATACCCTTCAACCCAGTTGTTGACAATCTCGGTCTGCCCATCTGTCTGAGGGTGATAGCTGGTGTTAGGTGTCAACTCTGTCCCCACCAATCGAAACAAATCTCTCCAAAATGTCCCTATGAACCGACTGTCCCTGTCACTGATGATGTTCTTCGACAACCCATGAAGTCTGAAGACCTCCCTGAAGAAAAGATCGACTACCTGAACTGCGTTGTACTCTGTCGGTATGGCATAGAAGTGAGCAAACTTGGTCAATCTGTCGACCACTACATAGATACAATCCTTACCTTGGACCTTGGGTAGTCCTATGATGAAGTCCATAGATATAATATCCCATTTCTGCTCTGGAATGGGGAGTGGCTGAAGTAGCCTTGTTGGAAGAACATGCTCTAACTTGTTCTGCTAGCAAGTCAGACACTCACTGACATGTCTCGTAACATCCCGTTTGAGGCCCTTCCATGAGAGCCTCTCTCTGATCTGTCAATAGGTTTTGAAAAACCCCTGAAGGCCTGCTAGAGGTGAATCATGAACTGCGGTGACGATCTTCTTCTTGAGCCCTGAATCTGGCACCATGTAGACTCTATCCTTGTAAAATATGACATCATCAATGACCCTATACTGGTCATCCTGTATCTACCCATCCATCACCTCACAAGCGAACTTGTTCTTGGAATATTCCACTAACAAGTGGGATTTCCAATTTGCTGAAATCTCCATCAAAGAACATGTCGCAAGTCTCCTCGATAGTGCATCGGCCACAATGTTCTTCTTCCCCTTGACATACTCTATATCAAAGTCGAATGCCTGTACCTTCGTCACCCATTTCTGTTGGCTCTCACTGAGGTCCTTCTGCTCAAGTAAATACTTCAAACTGTTGTGATTGGTCTTGACCACGAATTTGTTGCCCACCAAATATTGTCTGAACTTGGTCAAGGCATGCATGATTTCTAACATTTCCTTGTCATAAAAGGAGTACAGCCTCTCAGGTTGACTAAGCTTTCGACTCTCGAATACAATGGGGTGTCCTCCCTGCATCAAAACTTCACTGATCCCTTCACCAAATGCGTCACACTCTAGTACAAATGGCAAGGTGAAGTCTAGTAGTGCCAACACTGGACAAGTGCCCATGACTTCCTTCATGTGATCAAAGGATTCCTGTGATTTATCGGTCCATATGAAGGCCCCATGCTTGGTAATATTTTTCAGCGGTGCTCCAAGCTGAGAAAAACCCCGGATGAACTGCCTGTAATAGCTGCACAACCCAAAGAAGCTCCTCAATTCTGTCACGTTCTTGGGCGTCGGCCAATCCAGAATGGCCCTAATATTCTCTTGGTGCACCTATACCCCCTGTGCATTGATGATGTAGCCTAAGTAAAGCATCTCTATCACACCGAACTCGCACTTGGACTCTTCGGCATATAATGAATGTGCCTCCATGATGCTCAATACCTCATCCAGGTGCCTCATATGTTCTTGCCATGACTGACTATAGATCAAGATGTCGTCGAAGAAAAACAAGACTGATTTCCTTAACTGATCCCTAAATATATGGTTCATGCAATATTGGAATGTAGTGGGTGCATTGGTTAGCCCAAATGGCATAACCCGGAACTCAAAGTGTCCAAAATGACATCAAAATGTTGTCTTCTCTATGTCTTTCTCTCGGATGTTGATCTGATGATATCCAGAGCGTAGATCAATTTTTTAGAAGAAAACTGCCCCTTGCAGTTCATACATCAACTCGTCAATGCATGGGATAGGGTACCGGTTCTTGATGGTTTTCTTGTTCAAGGCTCGGTAATCAATGCACATCCTCATGGTGCCATCCTTCTTCAGAACTAGGACAACTGAATAAGCAAATGGACTGCTGCTCGGTCTGATGTGTCCCATCACCAACAATTCCTTGATTGCCTTCTCTATCTCATCCTTGAACCTCCTAGGATGACAATAGGGGGGGTGATCATAGGGTTGGCTCCCTCCTCCAACTCAATGGTGTGCTCAAACCCCCTGTTAGGTGGTCTCCCTGGTGGAATTGCCTCAAATACCTGCTAATGTCATCCCAATAAATTCTTGATCTCTGTATGGTACTGTTGTCGACCTTCTGAATCCTTTTGAGTAGTGATCAAGCATTCTACGACATATGCTACCTCCCCATGTTTGGATATCTTCTCCATCCTCTTGGCTGAAATTGTCCAGGGTGCTCCTGTTGACATACCTCTTAGAACAACCTTCTTCCCATCCTAATCTCTGAATCCCATTTCCAAGGTTTGGTAGTTGGTAGTGATTTTTCCCAAGGTAATCATCCACTGAGCTCCTAACACCACTTCTGTGTCCGATAGGTCAACCACATAAAATGTGTCTCTCATTGTGTAGTTGCCTAATTTCATCTCTAAGTTTGGAAATCTGTCTATACACTTTACTGTGTGGCCATCTGCTACCGCAACATCAAACCCCTCAAACTCCTCTGTCTGAAGTG
>ML823418.1:55660-65958 GCA_009831015.1 Picea engelmannii
GCCTGGAATTAATCCTATTGCTGAAATAGGAAGAATGAACATGGTGTTATCGACCCAACAAAGTGCTCTAAGGAGAAATTTGATTGATTCATCCAGTTCATCTTTCTCCCCCTCACCTATCATCCTCAAGATGGCATCTAGTGGTGGGTCTGGTGGCAGTGGAATTTCTTCCTCCTCTCAGTGTTCAATTTCGTCAGTGATTGGTAGCTTATATAGCCACCATATCTCTGTCCAATCTACCAAAAATCCGACCAAGGTCATTAAAAAGTATGGGCCTTTTCAGTTTGAAGAAGACCCCATAACCAAACCGTGGCATGTGTCCTCTCCTCTTAACCTAGCATCTGCTACTCGTCCACTTCCTAAATTCAAAGAGCATCTCTCTAGGTTCTCGGGAAATAACATTGTCACTACAAATCAACACATGGTGGCATTTTATAATGCTTGTCACAATATAGGAGCCAATGACAACGATACTTGCATGCACTTATTTGTCAATTCATTAGAAGGGAAGGTTGTGACCGATTTCTTTGACATTCCTCCTAAGATTCTATTTACTTGGGATGAGTTAGTTTATTGGTTCAGATCCACCTAAGGAAATCTAAAATCCCAGCTGAGCAGTTATGAGAGTACAATAACATCGCCTATAAGGATGGTGAGACCATCAAGTCCTTCAACTTGCGTTTCACTAAGTTATACAATCAAATCCACAAACTCATTCGACCTCAGAACCAAGCTGCTTTCATGCATTATTACAATGCATTACCTCCCCCCTATTGTCATAGGCTTGAGGAAAAATCCATTGATAATCTCGGTTCTTCTCTGCATACTTGTTTAGAGTATGAAGAAAAGCTATAAAGAACAGGTCTTCCCCAGGGAGAATCGGTTAAACAGGCAGACATGTCCACCCTCTCATAACTAGTACAGGTTATGAATAATCATATGATAGCATATTAGCGAAAGGGAACTGTCTCCCCTCTCACCCCTGGAGCTTCATCCTCTTCCGCACCCCCCTTTAGGAATCCAATTGAAAATAATTTTTAGCCTAAAGCTATCTTGCCTCGAAGTTGGTGTAACTTTTGTGAGGAACACCATGAGGAAGCCACATGTGAGGTAAGGAAGAGTGCTAGAGATAAGATATTTGGTAAGAGACCCGAAACTACCATCGTTGTGCTAGATTTTGCAGAGCCAAAAGATGTCATGATCATCAATACTAGGAACAAATCCTATGCTCCCAAAGGAAAATATGATCCTCCCCGCAATTCTTCGAGCCCAAGCTCATCTTCACCTGCTGCTAGGGTTCATGCTCCTAAGGTTTCTGACAGTCAAGAAACAACTCTCCCTCTCCCCTCTTACAAGTACAATATTCTGAATCAGTTGGCCAACATCAAAGAAAATGCCACCATTTTAGACATGGTTGCCGTCCTTGAACAACAGAGGCATCTGAAACAATTCATGGAAGGAAAGGCTTCTGTTGTAGCCAACCTCTCTAAAGAGGTGAACGAAGAGGATTCATCTGTAAATAAATTAGGTGTACATAACTTTAGATACCTTGTAAAAAATCCCCCTTTTTATATTTCTGTAAAGATTATGGATAAGATCACCCATTGTTGCCTTATTGATGGCGGTTCGGGCCCAAGTGTGATGTTGAAGATTATTATGGAAGAGCTAGGCTTGTCTTTTACAAATGAAAATGTAGAAGCATGCTTTCCTATAATAGCCTACAAAAAAGGACCATAGGTGAGATTAAGGATGTGACCTTAGTTTTGTGCGCACACCCTGAAATAAGGACAACCCTTAGTATTCAGGTAATTGATATGCCAGTAAGCAATTACTCAATCATATTGGGAAGGGATTGGAAAGCTATATAAGTGGATACCTCTCACTCAACGAAACACATTTATCCATTCCTCAGAATGGTCAAAACATTATAGTCCTTAGAGAGGGAAGGATTTCACCTTACATAGAGAGTGTCCCACAACCTATTGTAAACTATATCGAAGAGGACCTAGGAGTGTATTCCATCTTTGTTGAGGAGGATAACATTCCCTTGGAACAAATTGATTTAGATTATGGTATGTGGCACATGCACTTCGATGGTTCATGCTCAAATGAAGGTAATGGAGTTGGCATTGTCTTGATTTCTCCTGTAGGAAAAATCCATAACTTTTCTTATAGGTTGGAGTTTGCTTACACAAACAATGTCACTGAATTCAAAGCTTTATTACTAGGCATTGAAAACTCCTATAATCTTGGCTGTGGTCACCTTTCCATTTTTGTGGATTCCGATCTTGTTGTGAACCTTCTACGTACGATTTACTCGCATAGCAACAAGTTGATGAAACGATACACCCAAACTGTTTGGGCACTTATCTCGAACCTATTATCTTTCAACATCACTAATGTTAAGAGGGTATTGAACTTGATGGTTGATCGGTTAGCTGTTTTTGCAGCCTCTCTTACTCGACAACTTCTGCCACATAGGCCTGATTGTACTTTTCAATCTCTATATCATCCACACATCCCTGACAATATAGAATCTTGGCAGGTCTTCCCTAATGATGAGAGCATTTGTGCTTTCATTCAAAATGAACCTTTTAAGCCCAAGGAAATTATATCCATAGAAGATGACAAGATTCCTAAAGGCTTGACTCCCCTAGAAAGTTCGTTTTCATCGAGTGATGTAGGCAATAAAGAGAAACATAAAGAAGAGGAGTCAAAAGGGAAGGTGGGTGAAACCTTCTCCTTGAACATTGGGACACCCGAGCCTCCAAAGGATGTTAAAATAGATGCCCAATGTTCTGATGAGGAAAAATTGAAGTTTGCCAAGCTACTTGGTGAATTTCAAGATGTTTCTGCCTGGTCTTATGAGGATCTTCATGGTTTTTATTCTGGTCTTATACAACATGCCATTTTCCTCAAGGAAGGAATAAAACCAGTTAGGAAAAAACAAAGACCTATTGACCCTACATTGAAAGCAACTATTCGAAGGGAGTTGGAAAAATTCTTGAAGGCTGGAATCACCTTTCCGGTCAAGTGCCCTGAATGGATTTCCAAATTGGTACTTGTTCCGAAGGTCACTGATCATATTAGATTCTGCATTAATTTTTTCACATTTAATCAGGCTATTATGAAAAATCCTTCCCCTTCCCCTGATATGGAAATGATTTTGCAACAAGTTGTGAGGTCATAGGTGATGTCCTTACTTGACGGTTTTTTTTGTTACAATCATATCAAGGTAAAAGGGGCAGAGGCTTATAAAACCACCTTTATCACTGATTGGGGTACTGTGACTCATGAACACATGCTTTCTGGCTTACCTGATGTAAGTACTACTTTTAAAAGACCTATATAGATAAATCTTGACGAATTGATCAACATTCATATTTATCTTGATGATCTAATCATATACTCTAAAGGACCATCAATGGTCTCAAAATTTCAAAAATTATGGCTAGGTCCTTTCAAGATTGCTTTTGTCCTGGGTACTAATTCTTACATTCTAAAAGATTTACAGGAGCAATTGTTTTCCTACAACACTAACGGTTCTCACTTGAAACATTACGTGGAACCAACTTGAAAAGTTCTAACGCTGTTTGTATTTTCTGTATTTTAGTAGTCTACCTTTGCCTTCATTGTTTTCACTATTTTTCATTTCTGTTTTATAGTAGTTTGGTTTCTGCTTTTAACAATTTTCTGCTGCTTCTACATTTCTGGCATTTTATTTCTGCTGTTTTAAATTTTGAAATTTAATTGTCATGATTTTTATTACTTTTTCATCTTTTAATTGATCAAGAATAAGATTTTGGATCAGTTCTGCCACAGTGACACTCCTGTAAGATATTTTTAGTCAATAAAAATCAATCTTACACAACTGTTACGATGTTCCCCCTGAAATCATGTTGAATTTATTATCGGCTTCACTGCTGCCTCATAAAGAAATTGGTTATTTCCCACTTCTGCTTTCCATTTATTCATCCATTTGATAATTTAAAAGAGCAAGTCCATGATTTTTGTCCTTGAATTAAAGATCATATTCCAGTTGAATAATTATGCATACAGGAATAAACCCCCTCATACTTAACATTTTTCATGAGTTATTCCCAAATTCCTGGTCATTTTTCTATTAAATCTGCTCACTTCCCCCTATTGCATAATCATCTTGAAATATCTTTTGATCTGCTATTCCTGCTTTGCGAAACCATGAGTTATGAGTTCTAAATCTGTTGGAAACAAATTTCCCTGTGGAGTCACCAATTTGTTGACAATTAAAATAGCGACGAGGATTTTGCCCGCAAAGTATTGCTAAAGCCTATTATTATAAGCTAACAATATATACAATACTAGTAGGTGGGACCCCCTATAGATTGGAGGATCAGATCTGGTTCTTATTTGATGTTTATGATGTTGTTCAAGATTGCTTACATGGTTCTACACGATTGATGAAATCTTGGTTTTGTTTGCGACATAATGACAGATGGCTAATGCATGCTATGTGTGTTTTTTTCGTTGCTCTAATCTCTAATTTTATATGGATAGCTTATACTCATGGTTATTGCATTGTTATTTAAGCCATGAATCGTCACATGTTGTTCGGGATTCACAGGAAATACGCAGGACAACTCTAGTGTCTACAGGTTACACTATCGCATGCATCAATGGGGAGTATAGCTCTCTTCCAAGGTGGCTAACCTCGCGAGAGTGCTGATGCAATGGTGAAGTATTGTGACAGTCGTGAGAATCATGAGACTGGTGAGTGAGTGGACCCCCAACGAGTTGACTTTCCCACTTAAAACTGCATGTGCCTAGGTTGACACATGTCTCCCTGAAGCTGCATGAGCTCTGCTTAACACTTATCCCCCTTTCCCCCAAGAAATTTAGAGGCAAGCCCTCTAGCTTAGCCCCTATTCCTAGACACTTAGCCCCTTCCCCACCTAGTGGAGCTCAGTCCCCCATAACTCTTTCTTCGTGGAGGGTCTACACGCAACAATGTAATTTTATTAATGATATGTGTGTATTTACATATACAAAATCAAGCTCATTGGCCTTAGCATCTGACTTACCAGCCTAATAAACACATAAGTCTCTCAACTTATAACCACTCGGCTCACTAGCCTATAAGCATAATTACAATTCATCAGGGGCTTGACCTTGGGGTGTTATAGAAGTCCCAATTTGACCTCACACCATTTGGAATAGGGAACCCATACAGATTCTAGCTCGACAACCATTTTTGATTTTGGGGTTTACCAGTTGCGACCTAGTCCACCGGTGATGGTTTCTAAGCTAAGGGATGAAATGCAATTGATCTAATATGCAAATGTGTGCGTTCAGACGAAACTGCAACTTGAAAACAAACACATAACCAAACATATTCCTATCAATGGTTAGTGTAATAGTTTTCATAGAGCATATATAAGAATACGATTAAATAACTACAAACCCATTATAGTCTAGCATTAAAACAATCATTTACAGTCCTATGTCTACAAATTCAGATGCATATTCTCCGAAGAAGAAATAAGAATGCACCAAACATACATAAACATACTCTATAATGTGAGATACATCCTTACACAACCCTAGTGACGAGCAAAACACAATATAGTAGTCCACAACACGTGCAACACAAGAATCAAAGTTCACCATACAATATCTTGGCAAAATAGGCTTCTCCTCATTAAAGTTCTAGCAGTAGTATATGAAAGCTCAAATATCTAAAATCCCTTTATCCAAGTACAATCCCCCAATTTATTAAATTTCACCTCAACTGTTGGCCTTCCACCTTCCCGAATCTTGACCTTCCATTTGGAAAAAAAATGTTCTTATCCTCTATGGAATGACAAGGGAATAATGACAGTAGAAATGTTTATAATATCATACATCACATGCATTTACAATTTGAATTTATCTTTTAGTGCTGGTGGGCCATCCTAGGTTTTGGCCCTAGTTCGCCTCATACGATGTGATGAATAATATGGACATTGGGGTCTCTCCTTCCTCTATGCCCGGGGCTTTCCTAAGATGATGACTGTCCTTCATATTTTTCCATTTGGGCTTGATTCTGTTTTCTTGTTCTCTTGTTGCAGCTTCAAAAGCTACTGCTGCTTCAAATGCTATTGCTTCAACTGCTACTACTAGTGTACAATTCTTTATTGTAGATCACATTTTCAAAAAAATTGTTACATACTTGTGGATCATTCTTGTCTTAACATTGAGAATCCATGTTTCGCTCCTTCACATGCCATGTATCAGGTTCCTGTGTATGATCTTCTTCTAGCGCTGGTATCTTGGTGTCATTCATCACAACATAGATGAGTTTCCATAGTAAAACCTTAAAATATACTTTAAAAACTATACACTTAACCTATAGAACTAAAAAGGTAGTTGAGAGAGAGTTTCAGATATGCTTCCTTGAGTTCAGTTCCTGGTCCCTTTGATTGAAATATTGTGTTATTTGGGCTCCTGGGATATTGACAATTTGCCAATGTTCAATACTAAAATTTTTGATGATAGGTGAGGAATTTCCCGAATCCTATAATTGAGAAGTTGTAGAGCTTGACATTACCTTTCCATCTGTATAAGGGGCACATGAAATGGATCTCGGAGTCAAAAGGTTATGGCCAAAATACGATCCCCTATTCCATGGGAAAAGATGCATGAAGAGCCCCAACACATGGTGTGTCGATCGAGAAAGTGGATTCTTTTCCGACATGCCTTGAGTCGATGAGAAAAAAGATCTTATTTGTTGACTGATACATCAAGTTGTAAAATGTTAAATGATTTAGCTTGTACACCATCAAAATAAATAGGTCACGTAGTTGATTGGGAAAGAGATTAAAAATGTGATAAAACCATGGTTAAAAGGCGAGGCTTATTAACAAACTTCATTGGACAATGTTAAGAATGGGAGGTTTATATGCCTTATGCCCCCGCCCTTATCCACCTTATCTTCAATTAATTCATGTAAAAGAGGGGAGGGAATGCATGGTTATGCCCCCCTCCCTTTTTTGACGTTACCCATGTTTTATAAAACCTCTTATAAGCTTAATCTATATACCTCAAACATATTTTCATGCTTTAAACCATATTACATGTCAGATTTGTGAGTGAACACTGGGCTTGGAATAAAATTTCACTCCCGGCACAATGGATTAATTTTTTTTTTTCCATCGATACATCTCGTAGTTGAAATAACATTTTACCCCCAACACATAAGTTGCGCATGCAACCAAAGAATAAATGGGCCTAATGGTTAAGAACATGTGTTTCCTCCTAGGAGGTCAGAAGTTCAAATCCAAAGGGGGGTAGGATATGTATACCTCCATAGACTTTAGCAGTCAAATCGCTGCGCAGAGGGGGTCCCTTGTCCCACAAACAAGGGAGTCTCATACACCAATTTGGTGTCTGGCATAATCGTGACCTTAAAATTAGATTATTATTATTAATAATAAAATAAAGAGGGGGACGAAAAGTTGAATTGAATTGAATTGGCCATGCCCACCCCCTCCACCTCAATCTTGTCTTATACAATAATTATCCACACATTAAACTTATGACTTTAATCTCATGAACTTTTGTTCCATTTTAGCTTTGTGTATGGGTACCAGAGCTAAATCCATATCTCATCTCTGACATAGTGGAGCTCAATATGCATCTTTCTTCCAACGTGTGGTTTGACATGATCGGGTTTTATGGCCGACACACATTGAATCGAGAATAAAAAAGTTTTTTTAATCGATGAAAAAAGGGGGGCGCATACATACATGGAGAGGGTTTTAAAAGTTACTTAGAAGGGGGGTCGCATGGGTTGTGGCCCTCCATCCACGTTACCTTTATAAATCCTATGTTAAATAATGACACCTTCCCCCTTTTAATTATTACTTTTTTGAATTATTTTTTTCTATTTAAAACATCATTCCCCCACTTAATTCTTTTTTCCACAGGAAAAAACAGTTTCGATGATATTCATTAGAATCAAACGAAACTTTATAGTACAAAATAGATAGGTAGAGTCAATAGCCATGACTACAACTACCAAAGTATCATATATCTGTCTGACAGACAACACCTAAAGACAAATGTTAGGACATCTTCACTTTAGATAATACATACTTTCCAAAACACCACAAAGTCTGAAGATTACAAGACCAAAAGAGGTGGATACCAAATCTTCAAAACTAGAAAAATACCATAAATTGCTTTCAAAAAACAGTGAAGGAGCTAGCACTAGCTACAAATCCATCAAAAAATCCTTCAAAAAACATCTTTCCAACCTGCTTATCCAAAGAAAACTTAGAAAGATAATCTTCCAAAGAGTTAAAAGATCGGTGAATATGGAAACATTGTATCGAATTGAAATCAGATTTGAGCTCCAACGTATTTCTCTTCCAACATTGTAAAGAGAGAAAATTCAAGGAATAAATACCAGCAAACCAGTCTATGACGACCTTAGAGTTGCCAACCACCATCAAGTCGAGAAATTGAAACTCGAGAGAGAAAAAAAAAACAATCCCCATAAACCAACTAACTCAACTCTGATATTTGTTACTGAGCCAATCACAAAGTAAGCTTTGAAGATATGAGAATTGTTGAGTTTTAAGACTAAACCAACACCACTCGAAGAACCTGTAGCAGCTCCATAAAAAAATCCAATAGGATTGTGTCCAAAATAAATCAGATTTAAAATTTGAGTGAACTTATCTCCATCAACAGAAACATGGACCTCGTTAATGGCCTTTACTATTCTTAGGCATAAACCATCAACATTACGAGCAACATTTCCAAATAAAATTTTGTTTCTGTATCTCCAAATGCCCCATAGAATGAAAAAGGGGACCATACTATGTCTCAAATAGACCAAGAACCATGACTTCAAGTTATCCACCAAAGGCTGAGAAACCCAAATATTATGAAGATTTAAAAGAGAACAGACTTCCTTCCAAATATATTTAGATATCTCATAGTCTACTAGAAGATGTGGGGTGGTCTCATCATTCCTCAAACACAGGTGGCACATAGAAGGTCCAATGCCACCACGAAGCTTATATTTCTCTCCAGTGAGAACACGATTTTGAAGACATAGCCAAACAAATAATATGATTTTTACAGGAACCTGAGATTTCCATATAGCTCTGAACCACCATTCAGGTTCCTCAACCACATTCATATCAACCAATGCTATATAAGTAGTCTTAATAGTGACATGACCTGAAGTCTTATTCCAAGTCCACATAATTCTGTCATCATCATTATTTAAGAAAACTCCATTACATCTAAGAACATATAAATAGGACTCCCATTCCACAACCATATCACCTACTAAACCCATATCACTAGGTAATAACCAATCAACTTAATCCCAAGAATTTAAGGACGAGGAATGACTAATATGTGGAAGTGAATAAAATTTAAGAGAATGCAAATGTCTTATAAGACTTGTAGAGAGCCTGTAATGTGCACCACTCCCAACAAATGGATCTAAACCAATTAGGATTCTTGTAACCAATCCTACATTCCACACAATCCACTTCTTCAAGAGAGGCAACGACAACATAAGATTCCTCCAAAACAAAGAAGCAACCATAAACCTACAAGCTTCAGATCTCAACCACAACACCACATCCACTCCTTTTAGATACTTCCTTCTCATAGCGATACTTTACAAACCTGAATAAAAAAGGGCTCTCCATAAGGATTTTGCTGCTAAAGCTTGGCCAAACCAATCAAGGTTTCTAATACCCCGTCCACCCAATTCTTTTGGTTTTGTAATCATATCCCATTTAGCAAGGTGAAATCCTTAAGGTGTTCGACAACATAGGTATTCCAATAGAGGACGAACACCTTTAATAACCACTCACATAACCAGATAAAAGATCAACACACCGATGTTTTCACGTGGTAAAACCCCTGTGGGGAAACATCCACTGCCCCAACCAACGCGGCCACTTGGAGCAGTTTATTAATGCAAAGAAAAATATTACAGAGAGATTTTACAAGAGAGTTTCTCACAATTGATCATCGACAAATGACCCTCCATGCTCTTTAAATAGAGATCATGGACCAATCGGGTGTTAAGCCATGGATCAATGGCCGTTAAGATCAAGGAGAGTATGAGTCGTCGGATCACTCTATGTCGGGAACATATCGTGACCGTCAGATTTCCTAACTACAAATGCATACTAATGCATATTAAAGAAACACACTTTTACCTAATGACATATTAGACCAAGTAGATCTTAACTAACTCCTAAGTGTCTAAATATCCTAACATCCCCCCTTAAGAACAACTTGGGATAGGA
>ML823418.1:116186-127453 GCA_009831015.1 Picea engelmannii
AATCAATATTCTCAACTAACATCGAAACATCCTTCCTTCCTAACCTACTTCCATATTCCATTCTATCCTTTCCTCTGCTAGACTAAGCTAGAGCGTCAACTATATTGACCCACGGGGTCTTCACTCAGTGAACCTATGGCATACTGCCTTTGTTCATGGGATATTAAAGAATATCCCTAATTTCACTAGATATTGATAAATATCTCCCAAAATCATTTTTTTGAACCCCCCTCCCAATACATATTTCCAATATGATAAACCCATATTTTTACTAGATACCCCTTTTTATATCCTCTAATACGTATAAACCCCTTGAGACCGCATATCCCCCCCAATACCTACAATATATTGACTTTATTTTTAACAATTAAAAAACCCCCTTTATGAATGAATGTTATAAGATATTTGTCAACAAGGTGAAGCCCCCATGTATTGACCTAAATCCAGATAGAACTCACAAGCGAAAGTGCCAAACATCTCAACCAAGCTTCCCAACAGGCAACTAGTAGGACCATCATCCCACTGTTGGGTATATGTTATATTCTTTGCTTTACCATCCTAGGTTTCTCTTCAGTCCCTATATTACAGTCTTCTACATCTTGTCCATGGGCTTCTATTTTTGGTTTCTTGGCCACATCGTTAGAATCGAACAAGTCTTCTAAAGGAACTAGGCCTCTAGGTAAAACATTGCTTTTCAACTGTAAAACGTCAGCATCTACTTCGTCATCATCTAATTCTCCTAAATCTATGGTATTTACACTATCAATTTCAAAATCAGAATTATTTACATTTTCGTCTTCATTCTCTAAATCTATATTTGTACATTCAAAATCATTTTTGCATTGCAGAAAGTCTGCAATTTGGTCATCATTACCAAACACTTTCCAGTACCTGATATTGTCGGGAACTGTTGGCCTACATCTCACCTCAACAGTATATGGACGATTTGGGCAGAAAAGAATCTTACAGGTGGCTGCTGGCGTAGCCAATCCATCTGCTAAAATATTCTGTCCTCTCGGCATTACCTGCAAGTCAAATTCAGAAAAACACCTCAAGGCATCAAGGACAACATTCCTATAAGCCCTAAGATGTGGGTGTTTCGCAACATACACACCTTTAATTTTCTTGATTATTAACTCGGAATCACCTCTTACCATAATCTGATTAGCACCAACCTTTTTCAAAAGCTTCAGACCGAGCATCAAAGCTTCATACTCGGCAACATTGTTAGTGCACTGGAAATTTAATTTGTAAGAGTGGTTTTCTGAATACCTGTTTCTGTGATTATGAAGCCAGACGCCAGCTCCTGCTCCTTCTTTACTCACAGCTCCATCGAAATCCATGCTCCAGAAATCAGCGGGTAACTCTTCAGTTATCATGTTCTTCATCTTTGCTACCTCAATGATTTCTTGGCTTTCATCTTGACTAGATGTGTCTTCCATCAACTGAGTCTCTTGCTCTTCCGTATCCCCATCATTGTACAAGATGAACAAATCTAAATCGGAATGCACAGAGTAAAGGGGATAATTGTGTGGTTTTTCTTGGCTACTGACCATGTACTTCATCAAAGTTTCTCTATATAGCCTCCTCTGTTGTCCAAACACTGGGATAGTGGCATAAGACATATCCAGTTGCAAGGTTCCTTTCAACTTCGCCCCTCAAGACCAGGATAGAAACATCCCATACTTCGGTGGGATGTCTGCAACCACCACATCCATTACCATGCTTTTCGCAGGAATATGAACCAAGGTGATGCATAAATCTTTAATCAAACCAATACATTTCACTTTATTAGAGTCGAATGAGTGTAAATCCTTGTATGGTCTGGTGACCTCCAGTCCCAGCTTTTCCATTACTACTTTAGGCATCAAGTTGTGGGAGGCACCCGAATCCATCATAACGTTGTGCAAGATCAAGTCGTGTATGTTCAGACTGATGTAAAAAGGAGCAACCTCACCAGTATCGTCTCGACCATCTACGCCAGGTCCGAAAAGAAGCTCAGGTCGATCATCAGTAAGATTCACAGTGTCTGAATGACTTGCTAATCCAATGGTTAAGGCCTTTATGCCTATGTCAGGTTCAATGTCCATCGCTTTAATCACCTATGAACGATAACCGCCTCTGTTCATTAACTCTGTAAGTGGGATGGGAATTTTTATTTTGGCCAATTCCCCTTCCAGGCTAAAGGGTGTAGGAGCTCTGCCTTGGCCCATCATTTCTGGTTTGTCTACCAAAATCTTCTGCTCAGAAGTACTTGGTGGATTAATAGGTGAAACCTCGGGTTGTRATGGCCTTTTCAAAATGGTGAGGTTTTTCTTCAYGGGGGCATCGRCTTTAMTCTTCTCAGGAATMTTCTCAGTATTAGTTTTCTCAGGAGTTTTCTCGGTAGATGTCTCRGGGGTCTTTTTGGTCTCGGCTACCTTCTGTGTTTCAGTCTTCTTTTTTGGGGAATTTCCTTCTGTTTTCTTACTCYGCAAATTGTATTGACRGTGTACCTCAAAAATAACATTTTCAAAGGCCTKTTGTTCCACATCTTCAGCTTCTTCACATACTTTCGTTTGATTTAGAAKAAAAAGTTCCTGCTCTTCTTGGGTAAGGAAGATATCTTCRTTGTCGTGAATGCCCATGAGGTTAATGTGAGTGTCCTCCAATTCTTCAATCAYTTCCCCCTCTTCATCAWCATAGTTTTCTTGCAGGGGAGGTCTAATATGCTGATCTGGGCCCCTCTGCTCTCTTTGATCCCTAGGATCTCTCTGTTGGATTTGAGGAGGGTTTCTCCTGAAATTTGGGTTCCGAACCTGAGGAGCGGGTGTGTTGTCCCTTGGAGGATTTTTGTCTGACAAAGTCATTCTTTCCAGCATTAGTTCCACTGTTCGAGCCAAAGAATCCAATTTGGAATCTATGTTCGACGTGGAAGGTTCTTCTTTGATTGTGACTCTCCTTTCTGACCTCTGTCGTGCCCTTTTTGCCAATAGATTGGCCTCCACACTTATAACACTTCTCTGCATGTCAGCCAAGGTGGTAGAATTTCTTTCTCTTAATTGGTATGACATATCGGCATCAAAACCATCAGGGAATTTTATCAACGCCAGGCCTAGTGGAGGTTTGATTTCGGCTTGAATTGCATTGTACAAGTTATTAAAACGAGTGCAATAATCCTATACCGTCTCACCTTGATTTATTTTTATACTCTCGTATTCTGACAATATCTGGAGAGGATTTTTCTTTACCTCCCACCTGTCAAGAAAACTCCTTTGAAAAGAAACAAGGTCAGGGATTGAGGCGACAGGTAAAGCTTTGTACCATTTCTTGACGTCACCTGTCAAACTCTGGGCAAACAGTCGCATTTGAACGTCAGCCTCGTCAACCTCTTGCAAGTCAAAATAGTCATTCATTTTGTCAACATGTTGTTGGGCATTTAAGGTTCCTGTTGCATCGAACTGTGGAAGTCTAGTTTGATAGTCTTGGGGCATTGCATGTAGCGGCGCAACCAATACCAGAGGAGCATATCGAGCTGCCATGATGGGTGGAGGAGGTGGGACGACGACTTTGATGGTCGGCGAGGTAGTGACTGAAGATGAGGATGAAGGGGGACTAGATGGTATTGAGAGAGTGATCTGTGATTTAGTCGTGGGAGACAGAACTTCGGGAGTTCGAGGTTGCAGAATAGCTGGGTCGAAAATGATTTCAGTCACAAAGCTGTCAGACCGTGTTCTAACCAGACTTCGTTGTGGGAAGGTATTGAGATCAAGGTTTTGGGAGGTAGCTGGATTCTCAGAAAAAGAAGGAGACTTATGAAGGGGGATACGACTCACCGAACCAGGAGCCAAGGTCTTTTGCCTGAGCAACTGTTTAGGGTTATCTACCACTAACGTGGGTTCTGGGTTGGGATGAAATCGAGTATGAACTTTCTTGGGAGCCAGAAATCTTTTTGGTTATATATATATATATATATATATATATTTTACTTTTGCGAGCCTGAAAATAATATGTACAAAGTTAATCAACCTCTAAACATTACTTTCTTCTCAAATTTGAACTTTCTTTTTAGGGAAAAAAAAAACATGAAATTATCAATTTTAGTTCATCCCCAGTCGAGTCGCCATTATGTTAGCACTTGGTAAATTTCCTAGAGGTTGAAAGAGAAGAAATCTACAAAGGTAACTTTATCCAACCACTTTTAAAGATGGGATCTAGCCCTTCCAGCTTCAGAGAGGGATCTATCTATATGATTTAGCTATGTTTCAATTTTAGATAATAGGCTAGGTAAAGAAATCTATAGGTCATATTGTCAAAGTGTTTTTAAAATTGGTTGAGACAGTCTACACTTCCATTGGGCTATGGGGTCTGTATTTAATTAAATATGAAATACCACCAAAAACGAGAAAATAAGACTTCCACAGGGCGAGATAATATACTCACTGGATCTTTAATAGCTTAAATGATGGACAGAAGAAAGGATGAGAAAGATAAATTCAACTAAGAAGCAGTTAAGAATTTCTTAATTGAAAACATCAGAAGATAAACATTAAAATCTTAAAAGTCGGAAACAGGGTATCCAAGATAAATCCTGCAACATACGTTACTCTTAAAGATTAGTTTCATAAAACAAAATGATCACAAAGCAAGAATTACATTCAACTTAGAGAATACGATCACCAGTGAATACAAGCAAGAATCCTGTAAAAGTGCCTCCTTTTCATTAATGGCAGATCTCTTCAAAAATTGTTACAGTTTGATAGCTTCAGGGTGTAAATATCAACAACCACCAATACTTCGAAAGGTGAAGTATTTATAATTCAAATTACAACCGTTCTTGTCATAACTGATAAGGACGTGCTCATTCTATTTTTAGACTAACTAATTTAACTAATCAAAACTGCTTGATGACTTGGTGCAATTGCACGTGGAAATTCTGGGTAGACCGTTGATGAAGCCTTTTGCACGACCTCGTCTGACTGGACAGGTGACTGGACCTTGGACAACTCATCTGCTAATCGAGCAGATCGCAGAGTTCCTCCCATCTGAGATGACTAGGCATAGTGACTTTAAGCAATCTTCGATACACTTCATCCATTTCTGTATACTTGGCGAAGGTGGGATTTGTGAGGAATATGTATCGAATCTCGTGTTGGATGCTGATGTCCAACTGAAGAGCGTCCAGGAATGATTTGCCAGTGATGCTCCCTTGTATGCCAACAAACTTTGAACTGTCCTTAGACACTTCAAACAGTTTCTTTTTGTAATCTGGGAGTGTCATCAGTTTATCATTAATAACCTTCAGACCGGGGAGACCTTTCTTCTGGAGAGCCTCGATCTTGTTGAAGAATTTATGTACTCCTAGGTCCATGGTCTGAACCTTTTCCTCTAGTTGAAGCATTAATCCCCTCTTGGTCAAGACTCTTTTGACCTCAAGAATGGTCTCTGTTCTGTCCTCAATCTTCAACTCTTCTAGCTCTTCTCTGGTCTTAGAATTTAGGAATTTGATGATCTCATTTGCCTGAGTTGGTCTATCTCCTAATTCTACTATGATCTTTTCAATTGCCTGTTTGCTCCTCTGGACCAACTCATTCTGTTCAAACATAATTTGCATCATGGGCCAAATCTCATTTATGGACTTTGTGATGTCTGTCCATACATTCTCTTTGACCTCGGCCAGAGTTTTCCCTGCCACTGTTTGCTTTTGGAGCTGCTGTAGCTCCTGCTTGAGCTTCTCTGTTATCTGCTTTTCTTTGGACAGGCTGTTCTGGAAAGAATTCTTGAGTTCCTGGAGGCTCTCAACTTCCTTCTTAAGCTTGTTGATTTCTGTCTCCTGCAGGTTCATCTTTTCCATGGATTTGGCGAGATCGGCTGTCCCCTCTTGTGGTGTCACTGGTGTTGCAGATGGGATTGCTGTTACTGTTGCTGTGCTTGTCCCTAAGATTGGGATGGCAGTCATTGGAATGGCTTCCATAGACTTCAACTGCTCTTTCTCCTTTAGCAGTTTCTCCATTTCTGCTTCCATTTCTTTGAGCTGGGCGTTCTGCTCCATGAGAAGCTTGAACATTTCATCCTTCTCACCTTCTTTCTCTGCTATCTCCTTGGCTTGTGAGTCCTCTGTAGGTGGGAGCTTCAGCTGTTTCCTCAAGGAAGCGATATCTGCATTTTTCTTCTTTATCATCTCTTCTGCAACTTTGACGTTCGAGGGATCATAGACGATCTTGAGGACCAGCTCCTCCAAAGTTTTGATTCTATTATCTTTTGCGAAGGATGAAATCTTCTCCAGCTTGAGCTGCGTCTGAGCATTGTTCAATGATACCTGTAATTTTGCTGCAGAAGCTGAAGCATGTGCCAACGTATGGAATACCATCTCCCCAGTCTGTTTGTGAAAATCCATTTGATCTGTAGGCTGCACGTCCTTCATCTCGAATTCGAAGGTGGCCCTATTGTAGTCTGTGATTACCTTGGGGTCTGGTACCTGCGCCTGGAGGAAGGCCATGTGCATCCTGCCCTTTTCTGTGTCAAATGCGGACAACAACCTGTGCTGCGCAGTTGACGTTTGCTTTCAAAAATGGGCATAGGTGCTACTGGTAAGAGTCTGATTCTTTTTCTTAATCATCTCGTACTTCTCGAAGATGCTCAATTTGGGCCCAGTCTTGCTCGGGTGAGTGTCTAGGGGGGAGCCTGAGGATTTCTTCGGTACTACTGGGTTGATTTCTTTATGAATGACCATCCCGAAGGGTGGAATGACAGGTTTGACCACTGTGGTAGGCGAGACTTCTATTTCTCTGGTTGGACTGGGAACTGTGGTTGTCTTGGGCCTTTTAGTGTGTAACTGGAATTCCTCGGACGACACCTCCATGAAAGGCAGAGATGACTCTTGTCAGGGACTTTTTTCCTTAGGGACCTGTGGCAAGGAAGTTGGAAGTACAATGGTCGGGGGAGCCTGCTGTTCCACTTATATCAGGGTGTTAGGCACCCACACCGTCTGATTAGTGAATTTCTCAATCTTGGGCTTAGCTTCGTGAACATACGGGATATTTTAATTCTTCACCCGCATTTATGAGATGATCCCGTATGGATCATAGTGCCATGGGAAGCTTAAGAAAAAATTCATCTCTCTCAGCATCCAGTCAGCTTCTTCTCCGGTGCCTCGACTGTTGCATATGAAGGAGCCAATCTACCCCTTGATACGAAGCTGCTGCTTTTTCTTCAAGGACACGAAATGGATATCATCTGAATTCATGATCTGTCTAATATACTCTAATGCAAAAATTCTTACTGACAAATATTTGGGCAGTTTGTAAGGTGCCAACTCACACCCGAATACTCTGATCTCGGTGTGGTTCTGATACAGGTACCAATCTCCAGTCTTGGTGTTGTCCGAGAGATGTAGAATTCTCTGGACATCGTCGTTTATTCGAGGCTCGGGCCTGCCGCTCAACATGCTTACCACAGGGTGGTGGAACAGGTCAATGAATGTTTTGAAGCTGTACTCTGTGGAGTTATGCTTCAGCAAAGAGGTCCACGCTGTGACTGGCTGAGGACTTCCATCTGCATCCATCTTCTGCATGGAGAAACTAAATTTGTCTGCTTGAAAGTAAACAAACATGTATGCCAATATAGATGAATATCTGAACATGCCTTCCGTGCCAAAATTCACGAACTGTTCGTGAATATTTTCAGCCAAGAAGGTGCTATAATCAAACTGTGTTGTGGGTTTTTCATCATTGGAGAAAATGGATAGAAAACCCAGAATGGGCTCGTCTACCCACTGGTCGGAATAGTAACCTAACAGAGCAAAGAGGGAGGAAATGGCCTGGTTTCCCTTGGTAGAGAACATGGATGAGGGGTAAGGGGGATTCGTGGAAGGGAATTGAGCGGAGGTGGGAAGGAAAAGCTCGAAAATTTGAGCTCTCTGGGGAAAAGTCATTTTCTGGTATAACTTAGTGAGGATTTCTAAGTTGAAAGGAGACGCAGATTCAGCACGGGGAATTTGCATCATCTGGTCTATGTCTTTGGGAGTGATGAGGAACAGGGTGTCTCCGGATGAGGATATGACGACTCTCTGTTCGGGGATGTAGTGAGCTTGTTATTTAAGAGCGAATTCGGGGAAATGGTGTATCTGGGGAAAAAGGTAAAGGGGAAAATTGGACTCCCAGAGTCCAATTTCATAACTCTGGTCCAGGAAAACCTCCCGTAGCCATGAATGGAGGTTTGAAAAATTGAAATCACACTTGGTATCAGCGATCAATCTGTCTTTGTCAACCAATGAGATTTTGTCCAGGTCGACAGGAGGCGGGAGAAAATGATTCTCCTCTCCTTTTGCTTGTGTTGGCTTTGGCGCCATCTCTGCTATAGTACCTGCAATAAACACGACGTTAGTAGGCTCGATTGATTGTGGATAAAAGCGACGGGAATGCAATGGAGGAGTATGAGGTAAATTTTCTGGTGTGATGGGAGAAAATGAATGTAGAAGGAATAACGATAGTTTTATTTAAAACTGGGGTCGGTTGAGCGCGGGAGACAGGTCAGCAGGATAACAGGTGTGTTATCCTGTAATAAATGAACAACGTGCCACTTGGGGGTGAGATGGCAGATGACGGTGGTCGAGACATACGGGCGAGTGACGTGGAGGCTAGGGATTGGACGTAAAAGTCATGATAAGGGGCGGGTCATGAGTGAAAAGGTAGGGGTCTGACAACAGAGACTGACAATAGTTATGGGATGGGACATAACTCGGGAATAAGTGGGACAAGTGGAATCAGTGGAAAATGACATCCATGAGTGACGGAGACTGTCAGTTAGCATGTGGGGGATGAGACTTTAGGACCAATAGGCTGACGCCATGTATAACCATGGGCCCGCTAAAGGAGAATAACAATTCCGGACCCCCCCCCCCCTTTTGGTTAAAAGCAGAACATCAGGGGGGGTTCGAAAACCTTTTTAGACCGTTGATCTGCGCGCCCGTTTCTGGGCCGCAAATCTTAGCGTGCTCTTTAATACTCATTCCAGACCCCCCCCTCCATTAAAGGAAGAACGGACGGGGGGGTTCGGAATCGAATCTGGGCCTTTGATTTCGGCGCTCGCCTCTGGGACGTCCAGATGTGCGCAATTCTTATTACCAATTCTGGACCCCCCTCGGTTAAAAGGAGAACGGTCGGGGGGGTCTGGAATGCTCTGTGCGCCGTAGATCTGGGCGCCATGATCTGGACCGTCGAAAAGTGCACGGAGCATAAATCAGGAGCGGAGAAACATGTGTTGGGAAAACTTAGGATAGGTGCATCTTATGGGTTTTTTCCCAAACTTTTCACATAAACACCACCAAGGGACTTCGACCAACTATCCTTTAGGCATTTGGGACATGATGCAACCTTTTTCATCAAGCTAGTTTTATTGAGGTAAAACAAATGAAGCAACTAACCTACATGCTAACCTATCTTCCTAGGACAATTAACCCAGATTAAACTGTTGGGTTAAGAAATTACTCTACCTTAGGGCTATCTGACCAGGATTAGACAGTCTGGTCAGATTTATTCACTAATCTAACCTAAGGGCTATCTGACCAGGATTAGACAGTCTGGTCAGATTTATTCACTAACCTATCAACATTAAATTTAAAAAGAACTTGGCCATGCTTGAAAGGTATGACCAAGTTACTATTATTGCATGGGGCTTTCATTTCAATTCTTTTATGCCCTCTTTTTCTTTTCTTCTTTCTTTTTCCTTTTTTCTTTTTCTTTTTATTTTTTCTTTTTTCCTTTTTCTTTTATTTTTTCTTTTCAAATTATTTGCAGAATGAAAAATCATTTGTCAACAAAAACACTAGATACAGATAATATCCCAGTCACCAGTTGATTCCCATAATTTATGGGGTGATAACAACGGCTCCACCTGGGGATGGTACTTCCCTGTGAAGTGCCAAGAATCCTGGTTCCCGTAGTCCTGAAAATTTCTATCTAGTAGCCTTCGTTGGTTTTATTCTCAAAAATTGGAAAAACAATGGTCAACAACTTATGGCCTTGTCTTCGGGCTTCAACCAACTGAATAATGTTCCTCATTCAGAAATGCAAGTGAAATTGAAAGTTAAAATGGTATGTACAATGGAGAGTGAGCATTCAAATCTTCTACTGAGGTGGGACATAATGTTTCAACATTCTGCCATTCACGGGTGCTCCTGGAAGATCTGACCCATCGACGTTGTTTAACAAGAAAGCATTGTTTCCCCTGAAGGCTTGGATCAGGTATGGCCCTGTCCACAGATTATCAAATTTCCCATGCTTTCCCTTGTCCTCATTCCTGGCATCCCATCTTAACACCAAATCTCCTAGCTCAAAATCATCGTCCTTGGTTCGTTTGTCAAAAATCTTCTTGATGTTTTCTTGGACAACCTGTGTTTTATTGAAAACATCCTCCCTAGACTGCTGCAATTGGATCATCTGGTTGATCCTTCTTTGTGAGTCATTTGGCTCAACCTGTACCTCTTGAAGCGACTTCATGACAGGGACTCCCAAAGAAGTGGGGAAAACTACCTTTGTACCGTAGACCAGCTGGTATGGTGACATACCAATTAACCTTTTGGTGGTCAGCCTGTCAGCCCATAAAGCAAACACCAACTTATTGTGCCATGATTTTTTATTTTCCTGCAATGTTTTCTTGATGATATTTACCAAAGTTTTGTTTGAATATTCTGTCAGCCCATTCCCCTGAGGGTAGTAGGTTGTGGAATACCCCAAACCAATGTGATACTGGTCGCAGAAATCTATGAGTTTCTTCGACCGAAAGGCAGCTGCATTGTCAGTTATAATCTTTCTAGGACAACCAAAACGAGATAAAATATTATTTTCAAGGAATTTAATAATAACAGAGTCAGTGGCTTGCCTGCTAGGTATTGCCTCGATCCATTTGGTAAAATAATCGGTGGCAGTAAGAATCCACCTGTGTTGGCCTGAAGAAAGTGGGTGTATTTCTCCAATGAAGTCGAGCCCCCATTGCTGGAAAGGGGCCTCAACTGAGATTGGATTCAGAGGTAGAGGAAGGAGTTTCCTTTTACCTTCAAACACTTGACACTGGTGACATGCTCTTACCTTCTGATGCACATCGGCGAACAAGGTGGGCCAATAGAATCCAGCTCTGAGTATTTTGTTGGCTGTGACCTTCCAATTCAAATGGCCACCACATTCTCCTGCATGAAACTCTTGTAAAACTTTATCAGCTTCATCTTTTAGTAAACAATTTAACAGAATGCCTGCAGGGTCTTTCCAATACAAATTTCCTTCTAGAATACA
>ML823419.1:4798-22078 GCA_009831015.1 Picea engelmannii
GAATTGGCCATCGCCGAAAAATGTGTTTGAAGTTCGAAGATTCCATGGTTTGGCAAGTTTCTATAGGAAATTCATTCGAAACTTCAGTGGAATTAGTGCACCAATGATGGATATGGTGAAGAAAAGACACAAGTCTTTTCACTAGACAAAAGAAGCAGAGAAGAGCTTCAACCTGCTGAAGAAGAAGATCACGGAGCAACCAGTTCTGGTTTTGCCGGATTTTTGAAAGACATTCCACGTCAGGTGTGATGTGAGTGGATTTGCAATTGTAGTGATCTTGATCCAATATGATAGGCCGATAACATACTTCAGTGAAAAACTGAATGAAGTAAAGATTAAGTACTCAACATATGACAAAGAATTATATGCAGTCATACAAGTGCTAAAGAAATGGAGACATTATTTGGTTCCTAAAGAGTTTGTTTTGTACAGTGATAATCATGCTTTACAATTCGTGACTCAACAGGAGAAGTTGAACCAAAAACATGTTAAATGGGTTGAATTCATGCAGAATTTTACTTTTGTGATTAAGCATATTTCTGTAACTGCTAACAAAGTTGTTGATGCTTTGAGCAGGAAATGTTTGGTTATGCAGGAATTCAGAGTCAAGAATTTGGATTTTGATAACCTCAAAGAAATGTATAGGGATGACCCAGATTTTAAGGAGGCATATGAGGCATCTGAGAATCCATTTCTCAGGGACATAAGCCAATGGACCAAGTATATGATACAGGATGGGTTATTATTCTAGGGCAATCAGCTATGTATTCCAAAATTCTCCATGAGGGAGAACCTGTTGAACGAAAAACATAGTGGAGGATTGGTCAGACACTTTTGTCATGACAAGACGTTCTCAAAGTTGAATGGCTCATATTTTTGGCCAAGGATGAGGACAGATGTTAAGAAATTTGTGATAGATGCAGGATTTGTCAGCACACAAAATGGAAAAGGTAGAACATAGGGTTATATCAACCATTACCCATACCAGAAAGGTCGTGGGACGTAGTGAGCATGGATTTTATATTGGGACTTCCAAGAACATAGAGAGGCTATGATTCAATCTTTGTGGTAGTCGACAGATTTTCAAAAATGGAACATTTCATACCATGCCAGAAAACCAGCGACGCAACTCATATTGCGAACCTGTTTTTCAAAGAAGTGGTCAGACTTCACGGCTTGCCAAAGAGTATTGTTTCTGATTGGGATACCAAATTCGTTGGACATTTATGGAGGACTTCGTGGAAAGAGATGGGGACAAATTTGTCTTTTAGCTCAGCATATCATCCTCAAACAGATGGGCAGACAGAAGTCGTGAACAAAAGCTTGGGAGATTTGTTGAGGAGTTTAGTGACTGAACATCACAGTCAGTGGGATCACATTCATCCATAGGCAGAATTCACTTATAATGATTCACTTAACAAAACCACAGGGTAGATTCCATTCTAGATTGTATATGGAATGCAGCCAAGGGGAGTTTTTGAATTGAAAGATTCAGAACAAGCTTAATTCAGGAGTGCTAATGCAGAGGAATTGGTAGAGGGAATGAAGGAGCTTCACATCCGAGTCAAGGAGTGATTGCAGAGTTCAAGTCAAGAATACAAGCAGAGAGCAGATCAACACAGGCGAGAACTTCAACTTGAAGTTGGTGATTTGATTATTTCACATCTGAGGAAGGAAAGGTTCCCAAGGGGAACATATAACAAACTGAAGATGAAAAAGATTGGACTGTGCAAGGTCATAAGGAAATTTGGGGCAAATGCATATGAGATTAAATTACCCGATGGGATTGGAATCTCACTGATATTCAATGTTGCGGATTTGTACCCTTACAGAGATGAGGAAGCAGGAGAAAAGAAAGAATAGAAAGAGATTCAATGGACAAAACAAATGCCTGTAGCTAAAAAGCCACAGATGGAAAGCATAATTGACAATAGGATTAGCAGAAAGACCAGGAGGAAAACATACTTTGAAAACTTGGTCAAATGGAAAGGACATCTATTTGAAGATGTCAGTTGGGAGGATGAAGCATAAATTCATAGGCATCGACAGACTGTGCAAGAGCTCATGAACAAGAGTTCATAAAAAAATTCGAGCAAGGGAGTATGATGCAGGAACATCGTAAGTAGCCAGCCAAGCAAGCATAAAGGTGGAAGATAGTTGGAAAAGCACATCACACATTTTTCACATTTTAAAATGTTTTTGAAAAATTAATGAGCATATATTAATGTAGTAGTTAAAGGAAGCATACTTGCATGTTGTAAATAGATCTTGAGCGATTTGCTCTCATCTGCCAGATGTAATATACATTAAGTCTGTTTAATGAAAGTAGGTAGATTTGAATTAAGAGATTAGACAGTTTTAGAAGCATAGGAGGGAAAATGGATATAGACACCCTCTCCCTTGTATTATTGTATCATTAGAACAAAAGAAGAGAGATTTTCATAAGATGTTGAGCTGTAGTAGAGAACTGTAGAGAAGAACCCATGTATAGGAGCACTTGAGTTAATATATGAAGCTTTCACTCAATTTTCATGGTGTTATGATGCTTACTGTTTACATTTGTTGAATGGTATGCTTACAGATGATTTATTTCTCTGTTTATGTATTTGTTCAATGTTGGGTTGAATGTGTGATTTCATGTTAAGTATATGAAGTCTGAGAGAGGAGAATAATAAGTTTCAATTGTTTCTCATCCTGAGAATTCCTGCAAGGAGTGCAGTGAAACGTCTGCAAGGTGTGCGTTGACAAGAATCTGAGTATTATCTCATAAATCTCAGGAGAGATACCATTTTTCTCATACCAGCAGAAGTGCAGGTGAAGCATAGAGTCATGCAAGGTGTGTGTCGGCTAGTTGAAGCCTTAGAAGTTATCAACTAAGGTGAAGGTGGAAGGAATGTTGTTGCAAAGAGAGCACAAAGTCGAGGACTCAAATAACTAGAGGTTATTTGAAATATTGCCACAAGGAGTGTGACCAGAATTCCTCTTGGAGACTTAGGTTCATAAGTGAAAGCTTAGGAGGGATAGTACCTTTGAAGAATTCAAAGGGAGACGAAATTCGAAAGCATCTCATAAAAGACAAGTTCAGGAGGAAGAACATCAATTCGTCTCGCAGAAGTCATTGAGGAGTGAATCAGACAGTCAGAATTCTCCGAGGAAAACTCACGAAATCACGGGGACATAGGATCTAGTGAAGATGCAAGGTGGTTAGGAGTTGGGAGAACCCATCACTTTGGTTTCAAGAATCAACATGGACTGGTTATTTTGGTCGGTTGAGCCGTTAGATCATTTTGGAATTTTGGTATTTCGGAGTTCGGCATACCGGAAGTTTTGTTGACCAAGGATCAGGACATGGTGCATTGAAAAGCCCAAAGTCGCGAGACACAAAGTATCCTTGAAGGGAATTTTGGTATTTCAGGGATCGGTGTTTCAGCATGTCCGTTGACAAGGAGTCGGGGTATTTTACACTAAAAATCCAGAAGTCGTGAAATGCGAAGTATTTTGAAGTGGCGTTTCGACATTTAGGAATTTCGGGGTTCGGGAACCCGAGAAGGCTATGATTTGGAATCGAGAGTTTAAAACTCCTAGTTCGCGAAAAGCCAAAATATCCAAAGTCGTTGGATCGTAGAGGATCTCAGTTGTAGATCGCGTTGGAGGTGAGGTTTCGGAATTTCGGAGATTGGATTTTCGGGAGGTGAGGAAACTTTCTGTTGTGGATCTCGCAAGTAACGAAATCCCGAAGATTGAAAGGAAAAATTCTCGAAAACATTGAAGGACAATAGCCAGGGAGGCCCAATCAGGTTTCGAGGTTCCAGGAGTCAGGAGATAGAGTTGCATGTCAACACAACTCCCAAAATCACGAAATGGAAAAATCCAAAAGGTGGGTCCTAAGCATTAATCAAAGGATATAAGCGACGGAAGTCAAGGGAGTGGTCAAGCATTAGAGAAATTCCCAAAAGACCTTTGATCTAGCCAAAAAGGGGAAATTTTGGAAACTAGAAAATCATAAAGGAAGAGGAACGAGTGTTGGTCGATCACTCAAGTCCCAGAAAGCCAAAATAAGTGGCAATGAGGGGCATGTGTTTGACACACTGAAGGAATCAACCCTCGTTGACGTTTTGGGTTTCGGGGGTTGAAGAGGCAAGGGGCTCGACAACGAGATTCGCGTAATCGTGAAATCTGAAATCCCGAAAGGAAAAGAAAAACCCCGATCATATTTGTTGGTCATTTGTGGAATACACCTTGTGTGTGTGGTAGTCCCTGTGGGGAAACCAAAGAGTCAACCTAACTCAGGGGAAGATTTAGAACGATCCTGCGTGGATCTTGGCCCGAGGGTCGGGGGTCTGCATCAATAACCCTTGTCAAAGATTTGTTATTTGTAAAGTGAGTATTCAAGAAATGTATCACATTGTTGATAAACTACTTGATCTTCATAGGTATGTTCATTGTGAGAAAATGTAAAATTGTAAAGGAAATGAGAAATTCCATATTTATATTTCATTACCCATAGAAGTTTATAGAAATTAGTAGGAAGTAGAGCAGTCTCTTCAACTAAAATCTTCTGAAATTCCTAGAAGTCAACCTAGGTATGATGAATCTTAGGTTAATGATGATCATCAAACTGTCAAATCAACATGTTCAACAAAATATATTACTGAGCCAATGTATGTTGAGTATGGATATTTTGATGAGGAGTCTAAAGTGAATGTAATGCTACCACTTATTCCTAAGGATAGAGAGTTTGTTGATCTTGGACAAGAATTAGTTGGATTTTATAAATATGGTTTCAACATACGATTTTCTTCCTTCATTTTGTTGGAAGCACAAGTGGAAGAGAATCACTTCATCAAAAAATCATAAATCTCAAAAAGGAAATTAATCCATTTAGACCAAGAAAAATGATTCGGTGTTGAATAGGAAAATTGCTTCTATGTCTTAAAGGATCCTTTCTCAATTTGGATGGAGTCAAGATTGAATAAGATACCTAATTTTTTTTCATTTATGAAAATAGAATCACTAGATTATAGGTATGAATTGCATAAATATTGTTGGACATGAATTATGGAAATAAGATTCAAAAAAAATCCTAAGTATAGAAGATGTACGCAGAAGAATAAGGAACACTTGGAGTACAGTGCATAGTTAAGGTGCATTCAACAGTACATTGTGTAGTGAGAAGAATAAAGTAGACGAATAAAATAAGAATAATAAAGTAGAATAAAGTAGACGAATAAAAAAAGAAGAATAAAGTAGAAAGAAAGAGAAGAGAGAAGGAAAAAAGGAAGGATGACAACCCAACATGCAAAATCTAGAAGGACTTGCAAAAGTAGGAAGAACAACAGTCAGAGTGAAAAAGTAGCATGCAGATAGAAAATCAGGAAAAGAAGTTTGAACAACAAGTCAACTTGAGTTATCATGCATTTTAATAGGGTTTTGGGATGAACCAAGTAGGGTTCTAAACCCTAGAATTCAAGTATAAATATGTAATGGGTTGTGTTGGTTGTGGTGTTTCTTCTTCTTTAGTGAGTTGAAGAAGAAACCATTGATTCTATGTCTGAGTGTTGAGGAGATGTTGCAGAGAGAGAGAAAATCCTTCACTACAACGACTAGGATAGGAGAAGGAAAAGATAACCATGATGTATCTTTGTAAGCGTAGTGCGCAAGCCTGAGAGAATTACCAAAAGCATAATAAAGAATTCATCCCTTGTGGACATAGCACAAAGTTGGGTGAACCACATTAACTACTATGTTTATGTGTCTTTTATGTGATTGATCATGGATAATTTCTTGAAGCATGTTAGACTATAATTATCCTATGTGTGATCACTATGCAATAGTTACGACGTGTACAGTAATGTGTTTATGTTGTAATTTGGAATATAATGGTAATATGAATTTGAATTCACTAATTAGATAACAAAGAACAAATATATAAAAACATTAATATAACCAATAAGTAATAATGAACAGAATGATTACCTCCCACTCCCTCACTAATACATAAACCTAGTTCATGTCGTCCCAATAGATACCTCGGGTGAGACTTCATCTGCATGTAGGTGATTTAGAAAGGGTCGATGTCTGAAGGGTTTTGTTGGTCAATTTAATTCAAACCTAGGGTCTTACAATCGTGCGCAGTGCCAACTATTCTCTATTACAAGTTTTACCTTTTCTATGCTTATTTTTGAAAAAGTACATGCAAGAGGTTTATTCAAACAAACTAATGCTTTCATGGTTTCACTGGAAGTATGATTAAACCTAAGTAAATAGGTTTATATTTATTAGTGTATGAATTGATTATACATAAATAAGCTTGTATTCTAGTACCTAATTCCAATTTTCATTTTGGAGAGCAGTTTTGGTTTTTGGTTTATATAGTCAATTTGTTTAAGTTGTAAATAAACATGGTCTCATAATATAGAAAGAAATGATCAAAGATAGGTTTTTTAGGAAACATTTTTATAGAAAGTATAGGTATTTTCACGGTCCATGAATTCAAAGGGTTGAAGAGATTGATAGAAACTGATTTCAAGAAATGGTGAAGGAACATGGTCTACATTTATTTAGTGCCTAGCAGCGAGAAACAATCTAAAACTTTCAATCCTTGCTTCAAAGAAGTATTTGTTGTTATATAATTTTTCCTATTAATCGCTTATAAAATATTTATCTTGATCTAGAGTCTTTAAAGGAGCTATGTTTTTTCTTTATGATCATAATCCCTAGTTTGGCCTTACTTTGAAATCATCATTTTTATCCGAGTCTATTCCCATATTGTAAAATTAATTTCCCCTAATTTGTTTCCAAAAATCATGTCTTGGTTCAAGTTCAACCTGTCTATACATTTTATTCAATCCCAAATCTAGTTTATTCAAGCCTAAAAAACCACGTGTCTAATTCATAAAGTCCACCAAAGTCTACCAAGAAGTATTAAAGGAATTATTTTATTTTGTCTCTTCAATGTTTATAGTTACGTGGGTTTTTTATTAAGTTCTTCATTCAGATACACAAGTCAAATGTTGAATCAAAAATTTCATCCAAACATAGATGGTGGAAAGTTTTATGTACATCAGAATCAACGAATATAACCTATTTCAGGGACCCCTCAAGTGAATGAGATTTAATAAGGGGGAGGGGTGTGAAATGGAAAACCATGGTTTTTCTTTGTGATAAGTGGAATATCATGGGTAATTTCGAGTACCCCTTAGTGGTTTTCAAAAACAAAAGAGGACCCCCCGAAACCGCCAGAAAAGAAACCAAGAATGACAGTCACATTCTCCAATCATAACATTGTATCAAGATCAGTTCTTTCTTACATGTAGTTACATTTGCAACTAAACAAAAATTAGTAGTGGGGAAAGGAACTTAAGTGAAGAAATTGTTCGGGTTATTAGTGAGATCAAGGTTTCCAGGGGTATCCCTCATCATAATTAATGTGATTTACACACTTGGATGTATTGGATGACTGCAAAAATTACTTCAAGTTGTAAAATTATGATGAGGGATCCCTCTGGAAACCTTGATCTCACTAATAACATGAATAAGTTCTTCACTTGAGTTCCTTTCCCCACTACTAATTTATGTTTAGTTGCAAATGTAACTACATGTAAGCAAGAACCGATCATGATAGAATGCTATGATTGGAGAATGTGATTGTCATTCTTGGTTAATTTTCTGGTAGTTTCGGGGGGTCCTCTTTTGTTTTTGAAATATTGAAAAGATATATTGGTGATAGTGGGAAACTAGCTATATGAAATCTAATGAGGGATCCCCCTCTGGTCCAAGAGAAAGGATGTGGCCTAATTAATTAATGTGATACTTTGGTGATAGTGGGAAACTAGCTATATGAAATTTGATGAGGGATCCCCCTATGGTACAAGAGAAAGGATGTTGCCTAAATTTGGGTTTCAATATGTCTTGGCATTGTTCCTATGCAACCAAGAATGGTCTCAAGTTACAACATATTTTTGGTGTCATTCTTGGGGATGAAGGTTCAAGACATTTTATGTGGGATATGATAAAGACAAGTTATGATTCTTGCTAGTTAATGAGAGTTATATAGCAGGCTACAAAAGAGCATCAAGTTATCTTTCAATCAAGTATTTACGTGGAGAAACCATTGTGGTTCCAAACAAATTTTAAATACTCCATTAAGAAGTGAGCCATATTAACAAATAGATGAAGAATTGTTTTTGAATAATTAGGTAACAAATGTCAAGTTTCTTTCAAGAAATTTTAGATCTGTTGATTGGTCCTTTGCTAATATTTCTTATACATTTGAAAAATGTTTTATCCTATATTGTACATTCATAGGATCATAGTTTCAAAACCTCATCCCCTTTCTTGGAAAAATAAATAATGGATTATTCTTACATTCCTAAAGTAGATAAGCCTCTTCTATTTGTATATGTTGAATAGTTTCTTAAACAAGTAGCCCATGTACCCATTCCTGCATTAGAAAAGTAGTCTTGTGAAACATTTAATAAGGAAGCTCATATTTTAACTCCTATCGTCATTAGTATACCATATTAAAATCCTACAAGGATTCATCCTTGGGTTATGAACACATATAAACCTCTTAAGATTCCATATATCCTTGATTATTTACCTCCCAAATACTTCAAATTTCTTCCTAGATTCAATGGAGAAGATAATGTGTTTGAAAAAAAACATATGGCACCCTTTGAAGACTTTACAGATTACTTTGATTTTCAACATGATGATGTTTTTATGAGGATTTTCACTCAATCATTGTCAGGGGAGGTCAAAAGATGGTTCATAAATTTGGAAGTTGATAACATCATCTCTTGGATTGATTTATATGATATTTTCTTGCACATCTGGGTTGAAAGGAAATCCCATCATCAATACCTCTCTAAGTTTTATTCTATAAGAAGAAGGAATGATGAAACTGTTACAAACTTTAATAGAAGATTTGAAAATTCATATCATAATTTTCCTGCTCATATTAAACCTTATGAAGTTGTTGTCAAGGTGTAATATGCAATAGCATAGCATCCTTATTCTTCCTTTTATCTCAAAGAAAGAAAGTCTCCAACTTTGGAACAAATTTTTATTGATGTTGAAGAGATTGAAAACAATCTATGGACTTGTGGGAAGCTACATGTTCAAATAAAGGATGACGGTCTAGATACAAAGGAGTAGAGAGAAGAACACGAACAATAAAAATCATATATTCATCTTTCATTAGTTCATATTGCAGAGAAACAAAAAGAGTCTTCAACTATTCCAAATATGCAACATGTTAATGATTTAGGAGTTGATTCTTGCATAAATTTTCTAAGTGATTTTCATGATGAGGATGAGGAATTTCATTATGATGAATTTAAAGAAGATAGTAATCAAGATTATTTGAAATGTGATCATGAAGTACAAATGACTGTTGAATTCCCTAAAAATATGGTATGTGCTAATGAGCCTCTTTGTGTCCAAGAAGATAAAGGGATCCCAAATTATTTAAAGATCATTTTTCATAAGATAGAAAAGGATGTGTCAAATCATGAACAAAATATGCTAAGTGATACTAGAATTCTCTTTTCGTTTCTTCATAAATATGTCTCAGAAGGATTAATAGTACAAAAACTTGACACTGAATTTTGTCTTGAGAAACCTATTTTTGATGAGTATGATGATTCTAATTTTCTAGAATCACCAATTTTATTTCCTGCTGAAGAATATATTTATCCATACTCATATCAATAAATTGATTTTTATAGCCCTTGTCAAAAAGATGTTAGTCATGAAGTGAGTATTAAGGAAAATTATCACATTGTTGATAAACAACTTGATCTTCATAGGTCTATTCATTGTGAGTAAATGAAAAATTGTTAAGAAAATGAGAAGTTCTAGATTTCTATTTCAACAACAAATGAAGTTTATAGAAATTAACAGGAAGAAGAGCAGACTCTTCATCTAACATCTTTAAAAAATCCTAGCAGTCAACCTAGGTATGATGAATATTAAGTTAATGATGATCATCAAACTATCAGATCATCATGTTTAACCATCTTTATTAGTGATCCAATGTATGTTGAGTATGGATATTTTGATGAGGAGTCTCAAGTAAATGTACTTCTACCACTAGTTACTAAGGATAGATAGTTTGTTGATCTAGGAAAATAATTAGTTTGACTTTATAAAGATGATTTAAACATATCATTTTCTTCCTTATCTTCGTTGGAAGCACAAGTGGAAGAGCTCCACTTCATAAAAAAAAAAAAAACATAAATCTTAAAATGGCAGTTGATCCATTTAGACCAAGAAAAAAGATTCAATGTTGAACAGGAAAATTTGGTCTATGTCTTAAAGGATCCTTTGGGAACTTGGACAAAGTCAAGAATGAATAAGATACCTATTGTGTTTGCATTTATGAGATTGTAGGTATGAATTTCATAACTATTCTCTATTATAGTTTTTACCTTTTCTATGCTTATTCTTGAAAAAGTACATGCAAGAGGCTTATTCAAATAGACTGATGCTTGCATGGTTTCATTGGAAGTATGATTACACCTAAGAAACTGGGTTGATGTTGATTATTGTATGAATTAAATGTACATAAATAAGCTTGTATTTGAGCACTTAATTCAAGTTTGGAGAGTAGTTTTGGTTTTTGGTTTATATAGAGAATTGTTTTCAATTGTGAATAAACATGGTTTCAGAATAGAGAAATAAATGATCAGAGATGGATTTTTCAAGAAATGGTTTCAGAGCAAGTACAAGTATTTGTAGAGTCCATGAATTCAAAGGGTTACATATATGGATAGAAATTGATTTCAATAAAAAGTGAAGGCACATGGTCTACATTTCTTTAGTGCCTCGCAGGGAGACACAATCCCCAAATGGAGCCTAATGTTGTAACATAGAAAATTTTCAACATTTCCCAAAATTTTGCGAAGACTTGCTTATTCCTTGTCATCTAGAACTTTCAATCCTTGGTTCAAATAAGTCTTTATTGTTATATAAGTTTTCCTATCCATCACTTTTAAAAGATTTATCTTGATCTAGGGTATTCAGATGAGCTATGTTTTGTCTTTATGATCATAATCCCATGTTCGTACTTTCTCCAAAATAATCATTTTTATCCAAGTATATTCCCATTTTGTAAAATTAATTTCCCCCGAGATTTTCCAAAATTTGTGTCTTGGCTCGAGTTCAAATTGTCTATACATTTTATTCAATCCCAAATAAATTTTATTGAAGCCTAACAAACCATGTATCTAAGTCATAAAGTCTACCATTAAGTATTAAAGGAATTATTTTATTTCATTTATTCCATTTTTATAGTTACATGGGTTTTCTGTTAAGTTCTTCATTCATATCCACAAGTCAAACGTTGAATCGAGCAATTTCATGAAAGCATACATGTTGGAGAGTTTAATGTACATGAACATCAATGGATATAATCTATTTTGGGGCCCCCTCAAGTGTACCAAATTTAATCGGGGGGAAATGGAAAACCATGGTTTTCCTTTGTGTTATGTGACAACTCATGGGTAATTTCCCCCCCCCTAGTAGTTTTAAAAAATAATAGAGGACCCCCGCCCCCCGAAACTGCCAGAAAATAAACCAAGAATGGAAGTCACATTCTCCAATCATAGCATTGTATCAAAATCATTTATTGCTTACATGTAGTTGTATTTCTAATAAACAAACAAGTAGCAGTGGGGAAAGGAACTCAGGTGAAGAACTTGTTCAGGTTATTGGTGAAATGAAGGCTTCTAGAGAATTTTTAATTCAAGTTACAACAAGGCTTAGGGAAAGTATATTTAAAGATAAGGATGGTGGTGCAAATGTTGGTTATGTAGTTTCTCCATCTATATCTCTATTTGGAAATGTTCTGAAATATCATCATCCCATAGTTTGGAAGCAATATCTCTATGATCAATAAATAATGATAGTGAAAGAGGATAGGCTAAAATATTTTGGCTTCTTTCATATCATTGGGTTGAGGGTAGAAATTTTTCTTTCTAGTTTTTACAAAAATGCAAAGGATCTCTAAATATCGGTGTCGATACAATAAAGAAAATCACATGCGGGGTATGTAATTGAGGCATATATTGTAATGGAATAAAATTTGCAGAAATTTATGTCTAATCAAGAAAATTTAGAGAACTCTATATTGTGTCTGAAGGCCAATTTGTAGAAGAGGGAGTGGTAATATAATATTTCCCTAAATTCTAGGACCTTCAAACCTAGGTTGTGGTTCTTTAAAAGGAATGAAGATACATTTAACTTATATTTGGTATTAGTGAAGGAATTCATAATGATGATGCTATTATTAATGTTATTAATCCAGGTAACTGTGGGAATATATAAGAGGATATACGAGGAAGATATCAGAACTCAATCTTTCTTCTAATGTCCTATGGAAGGTTCTTTAGATTATGGTAAGAATGATCTTTAGAAATTTGTAGAAATTTCTCAGGGAATTACTAAAAAAAATGCAGGAGAAATTTGTTGAACAAATTAGGTGTTTAAAAGAAGATATAAAAGCATCAAAGCATGAATCCAATGCCCTACGCTCTAAGTGTGATAAAATTCATTTGGAAGCATACCTTAAAGACTCTGGATTGGAATCCTATGGAAAATATTGTGTGAAAACACACACTTTTATTTTCCTCATTTCGAAAATGAGAAATATGATTTTGTGTTTTTGATCTTTGATGGCCATTGAGGTGGTACAACTACATAGTTTGTAGTAAATTCTATGTCGTGATTTTTTATTCATCATAAGCATTGTAAAACTCTACATATGGGAGTAATTTTTGCAGCTAACCAATACATCCAAGTGTGCAAATCACATTAATGATGATGGATTCATGAACTTCATGCACAAGGAAGAGATGTGTTGGTAAATTTCATCATCAAAACTAAATTGGAGAAGTACGAAAGATAGCTAGCAAATTGTTGAACAAATTGGAGGATAAATAGCAACATACCCATACATTTTAGTAAGATAATTACACAATGGTTGAGGTGTATACCCTTCATAGTGGTCTTTCTTTTATTCTATTTCAGAAAATAGTTCCATAATTGAAGGTGTGAAGGAAGCATCCAAATAACATAAAAAGAACCAGTTGAAGAATTTTTGGAGTGGGGGGAGTAGGTTACAAAATAATTATATATGTTAGAAATAGTAATTTGGTATGACCACCACTATTGTTAATCAAACATTTTGTGAAGGTTAATTTGCATGTATGTTATTGTTGAATTCATTATTTGTGACCAACTCTTGCACTCATTAATTTTGTTGTATTCATAATATTGTTCCCAACAATCTAACCTTCTTCATATTAGACTAAAGATTACTTCCTCAGTCACTGTTAAGCCTGAAATGTCATGTTCTTCTCCTTTTCTTCAAACTTTCATTATCAAATTTTGTGTTCTATTTTATGAGACTCCATTCCCAATGTATTAGGCCTCTGATCTCTGAAGTTACAGTATTTTATTTTAGTTTGTTGTCATCACTATCCTCAACCTTGTTTGTCCTTTTATTTAATATTCAAATCTGACATCCTAAGTTTAATGACTAAAATTTGTTCCTTGGTGACAATGGGAAGATGACTATATTAACTCTTATGGGGGTTCCCCCTCTAGTCCAACAGATATCTTTTTGCCTAAGCTCAGTTTTCAAGATCTATTGGGATTGCTCCTAAGTATCCAATAATAATATCAGGTTACAAAACTAGACACCTGTAGAATATTCTGGATTCTTAGACAAAGGAACTTCTTCACTTAGGCCACCAACTAGATTTTGGTCATCTTCATTATTTTACCCTATGGTATCCTCTGCATGTGTTTGGGTGTCCTGATTACTCTTGCCATCTCCTATTTTGATAACCTTTTCCTCTGTTGAATCTTGAGGAGGCTTCTCATCCTTTTCCAAACTTTCATTGACAATGGGGACACTTGTATTGTCCACCTTCTCATCATATTTGGTCAGATCAATGATCTCAAAAGGATTAGGATATGTTACATCCCTTTCTTTCTCCCTCTTGAGAATATCCTCCTTTTATTTCTCTGCATTGGTTCTTTCTAATTCTTCTTTTTCTCTTTGTTCTTTTTTATCTTTCCTTTGTTATTCAACTTGCTCCTCCTCGCCCTTCTTTTTTAGTTCTTCTAGATCATGCTTAGTTTTTTCTTCCTCCTCTCTTCTCCTTCTCTCCAAAAAATATTTATTTTTATGTTCCTTTTTGTCCTTTGTTCTCCATTAGTTTAACAATTATTGATCAATATCCTCCTCTTATTTCTTTATTTTTTCATCGTTTACTTCCTTCCATTGTTGTTGTTCCCTAACAATTCTTTCTTGTTATGTAAGAATAAATTTGTGTTCCTTTTCTCACTTCAACCTTTATTCTTCTTCTTTATTTTCCCTTTGAATTTATCTATTTTAGGAAACTCCTAGGTTTATTACATGTATTTTCACTTCTAGTGATAGGGAAGAGAACACAATGAAATTAGGATGGGATTTTCTTTTCTCAACTGCCATCTAGTCCTATGCATTTTCTATAAATAATTATTCCTGCCACTTCTCATGAGCATATGGACTGCTAAGACATACATGTTCTAGATGTTTAAAGACTAAACATTCAATATAATGCTTCCAAAATCTACCACTCATGGACTATATTCCAGTTGAATCTAACCTTCTTGTTTTTCATTATTTGTATCCCTCACTATATTATCTCCCACTTTGAAACCATAAGGGATGAAGATTTTATTTTTGTTCTTAAACAATGTAGCATTGAACCCCTGTATCATGAACTCATATTATATTTTTCCCACCACAAGCCTGTCAGGAACTCAAAAAAAAAGTAGATGAGTTGGGTTGTTGGCTCCATAGATGCATATATATGAGTGTTTGTCCTCTATGTACCAATTTTCGATGTAAGTCAAAAATATCTTGGCCTAATTGGACAATATAGGAAACTCTTTCCCAAAGATGAGGTAGTATATTTGGGCCATGATTAATTCACATATTTGAGCATTAGACCTATTATATTTACTTTCCCATAACATATTTAAGTAGATATGTCTGGGTGGCTCAGATATTTTCCAACTAAGTGATGATCTCGGAAAAGCATTGCAGGCACATAAGATATCAAGTAATAAGGAAACTATATGGAATGTAGAGGAATCACTTGGTTGAGGTGTCTATGATCGAAAAATATAATAATGAGTTTCTTTGATATGATGGCCCCATAGTTAAAAGGCCTTCCCAACATGGCAACATGGTATGCCAAAGGAAACCAAGCTTCATAAAACTGAGAGAAATATATATCTCTGTATAGTCTACACAACAAAACCCTCAGGTACATAAATGGCTCTCTCAATACTGTAATGGGATATCTCCATAATGGCCTATTTAAAAATTTATTTTTTCCTTCAACCGATTCCTTAGCATCCTACTGTTATCATATTTTTGGTAGAATGCTACTACAAGGTCCTTGTTTAGGGATTCTTTAGGCTTGTGGAAATTTTAGTATTTGTTGACATCTTGTCAAAGAAATGATTCAATACATTCCTGTTTATCATTATTAATCTTGCAATTTTGACAATCGATGTGATTGATAACCCATTCCATCAATTCCACACATGGGAAAATCGGTAAATTAGATGAAATTAAGTGTAATATGGATCATCTAATAAATGAAAAAATCACATCAAAAACTGTTATAAAATTCAAATTACTGTGAGGAGTTGAATATGGGTAGTTTTTCTCTTTGAATTTAATGAACAAATCATTCTAGAGAGGGATTGGTACCTATTTTGTGGCACCACCTCATGTGCATGGTTTTTTGTCCCAATATAGTGGCACCTACATGGATAGCCTCTTTGGTGGGATTCTTATGAGTGGTTCTATGCATTTCAATGTGGACAACTCTTGTACTTGTAGTGGAGTAGAACGGGAACCCCCTTCTACATATCATGGCATATTTCTTGGATTATTTGGTGATTTTTGTAATGGATCCTTCATTGGAGGCATATTACCTACATTAGAGAAAATGGAATGTTAGTGATAGTGCATTACTAGAAGATAACATATTCTAGATAAATATAGAGTGTATGTATTTTCCAAACAATTCAATAATGATATTAGTGGTGCTCACCTGGAACACAAACAAACTTCTTACATCTACTAGCTATAGGTATTTATTTATGTCATCGGGTGAAATAGGGTTCAATTCCTCTAAGTCGTAGAGCAAGATGAAGTTTCAATTCGATAGAAGAAGAGTTAAAATCATTTATTATCTAACAATGAATTCATATTAGGGAAAAAACACAAGCTAAACAACCAATTTCCTCACCATGCATATCCATGGAGTTAAATGCCTCCCTTATATGCTCATCCTTCCATTAATGGTTGATTTGATGCACAAACAAGATTTATTGACATATTTTAAAAGTGTCTTTTTGGCATGCTTTGTTCTCATCGACATCAGTAGGAACATAAGAAACATATAAATATTTAATGAGGACTATTGACCCAATCATCAACATCTATGATATGAACAATATGATGACATGGAATAAGGATGTGTCTTGATGCCTAGATGTGATGATGTGGTGAAAGAAAGAAAAAAAGTGACATGTTGATGTTTAATTGGAAATTGGGCATGTCGACATCTTAGGTGACATGGATTTCACATAGTTGTGAGAAAAGGATATGTCACAAGATAAGGATTTTGATGGCCTAGATCTATCGATGGTTCATCGGGATCAACAATTTTTCATAGCCTATTGAATGTTGATATCATATGGATTGGTGTCGATGGTCTATCTGATATCAGGAGAAAGTGTTTATGTGATGATGTTGATAATCCTATTGATTCCCAATGAGTTCATAATCATTGATGAAAATATTTGTGTAGATACCCGAAACATGTAACCAAAACCCCTAAATGTCAATGATCGACAAAGATATATATACTATGATGTCATGTGTAATAATGTATTAGCTAACGTAGCATTGAAAGCTTACGAAAAGTGATGTGGAAAGTTGGCGTGGTAGATGACATGGAAGGTGAAATAGAATTTATAAAAATTGGCATGATAGGGGATGTGGTGATGGATGTCACAGTTGATGAAATTCACGAAACAAATCCTATTCATATGTTAAGTTCCAATGGGGTATATTTATTCATATTCATGATTGGAATGTTGATAGTGGTGCTCTTCATTTATCAATCTATTGGCTATTGAGGGTTGTGTTTACCTTTTTGTTCTTAATCATATGGTTTCAGCCGACAACGATGGTGCATCGAT
>ML823419.1:28135-38222 GCA_009831015.1 Picea engelmannii
GGCTAGATACCCTGCCTTTGCGTGTGGATCGGACTGACGGTTGTTTCCCCAGGTTGTACTGTTGTTTGTGGTGACCTTAGTGGCTTATCTCTCTAGGTTCTTACCCAAGGTGACTGTGGAGGGGAAATTCTTCACGGTACCTGGAATCGACATTGATCAAACTCACTCGGTCTCCTTTGAGGGTATACCCACTATTATGTGTGGTAGCTTGCACCAGGGCGTAAGTCTGTTAAGCAGGTCATCAATGTAACTTTTCCACCTTAGCCCCACCCCTTCTTATCTCGTTGTTGCGACGTTGGATTTCATCACCAACTAGTGGCTTCGATATTGGAAGGTATTGTTTGCTTGGTGATTGCTTCTAGATTTTACTTACTAGTGTGTGTTGTTTGTTTCTCGGAGTTGACCATAGGATTTTCATTGGGGGATTTTTTACCTGTTTACAATTTCTCCCCCACGACGTTCACGGAGGATGCAAGGTTTGTCTCCGGAACATCCGGAACCTTCACAACCTTCGCATACGGCAACACCTGAGGGTACCCCTGAGGACTCTCCTCATCCGGGTGAAATTCCCCTTGTTACTCTACCACACGTGGACATAAGTGACGTCCCAGAAGTTTTTAAACCACCTCCACAAGTAGCACCCACTGATCCTCTTGCTAAATTTTTTATTACCAATACTATAGAGGACTATCGCATTCGTCGTGGTGAACGACCTATTGGACGATTAAATCCTTCTAACGAAACCATTGTTCCAGCCTCTGAATCAACTGTTGGGCCTTCTCACAGTGTAGTAGGCCAAGATCCTTTTTGGTCGGGTGATTTCCGACGAGTCTTGTTTGGTACTGAGTCCACCCTTGTCTATGAAATCAACCCTCTTGTGTCTCCTGAAGTAGAGACTACACCAATGACTACCACTTATCGTTTTGTTCTTCCTCCCGAGATGGCCCATCTCGCGAATACTATGAGTGTCCAAACCGAGATTCCTGCCGCTACTCTTGCCCCTATCAATACCCAGCGAACTCCTGAGGTTAACCCGAATTTAACTCCTGGTTACCATGCGCTGAATCCTTTGTTGAATGTTTCCCATCCAACACCTCCACAAACTCCAGTTGGTTCTACAGGTGGTCCTCAGTTTCCTAGGCATCCTATTCCCGTTTTCATCTCGACACTCCCTCTGTTTCCTACTGGCAATCCTAATACTAGTAGCATTATCTCGACTGTTGCACCTAACTTGCACAATCCTATTGGTGGACATGGTAGTACGTTTCCTTTTCCTTTTCCTGGACATAACACAATTACTACACAACCTACGGTTGGTACACAACTTCTGGGTGGAACTGTCCCTTTGATAGGGGGACCAACCTCACCTTTAGGACAAAACATACCTCCTGCATTGGCCCAGTATTGGAATCAACTTATGTAAAACTTTCCTCAAAATGCTGGGGGGAAGCAAGTTGTCCCTACTATAGGCCAACCATATCCAGGTGTGACTAATCCTATCTGGGGTTCAAGTCAGACTACTCAACCTCAAGTCACTACTCCAACTCAAGGTCAAAATCCTTGGGGTTACTATCCGATTCAACCACCACCGAACCAACCAGGATCCTCCCTCTGGGGGCAGACTGCATACGGTCCCACTGGTCTACTGACAGGGCTTCCACCCCAAAGTCACCAGTATCCATAAGTGAATCGGCAATTGCCTTTTCTTGCTACTCTGGATCTGCCAGATTTGTCTAGGATTCTTAATGATCCTATTCATCACTCTCCCTAATGGCCTGCTATTCCTGCAAAGCTTCCATCGGACATTCCAAAATTCAATGGGAAGGTGGGAGAGGACCCAAATAATCATGTCATGACTTTCCATTTGTGGTGTTCGTCCAACTCATTGATGGACGACTCCATTAAACTGCGTCTTTTTCAACGAACTCTTACGGGTGCTGCTGCGAAGTGGTACATTGAATTACCATGAGGTTTCTTTTCCAATTTCAACACCCTTACAATGGCCTTTCTAACACACTACCAGTTACCGATTCGATACGATACCGAAACTGAGATTTTAACCTCCTTCAAACAAAGCTCGAGCACTCATATATCTGATCATATTCATGAGTGGCGACGGAGGTGACGTCTCATTAAACTTGAGCTTCATGATCAGTTACTGGCATAATGGTTTACCAAGTCTTTTGTGAACAAAATTGGTCAATACATTGCTATGGGTGGTGTTGTCACCGAAGAGAAGGCTATTAGTCGTGCTCAGTATCTTGATCTTGTTTATTCGCAAACGGGAACATTGTATGATTTACTACCTGATTTACCTCGTCCTGGTACTTCCAATATTTCTACTACTCCAGCTGCCTCGCATGCTGCTGATGGTGTGATTGGTTCCACTCATAGCCACTCACATTCCGTTTTAACTACAACCCTGAAATCCAATTCTTCTAATGTTCAAAGTGCTCCGTCTCCTGCTCCTCCCGCCGGTAAAACTTTTGAAGTGAACGTTGGTCAATCTACGTCGACCGGTAAAAATAAGTCTAAGAAAGGGAGAGGCAAGAATAAGGAGGGTAAAAACAATAATCCAAATGAGCAAACCAAATCTCCTCCTGTTGATGACCAGGATAAGAGAAAACCACGCTACCCTTGCCTTATCTGTGGTGACGATCACTACACGAAGGATTGTCTGAGACGTGCCGAGGTTAATAAGTTCCTTCAAGGAACCCCAAATCCCTCTACGCCAATAGTCTTGTCTCAACCCTTCCCGTATCAACAATAGGATCCGTTGGTCATCCACGACCAACCCTCTACTTCTACATCTTCTTATGTTTTGATGTGCACCGATGATTCCATGAAAAACAATGTTGCACTTACCACTAGAGCTAAAGACTATACTCCTTCTAAGGAGAAGGTTGACGACTTACCTCCCGATTTGGTCCAGCCTTCTCCACCAAATCCACCTCTGAACGGTCCTCTTCATCTCGAACGACCGAGTCTTGATGCAGTTTTACGACCTCTGAAAGGTGTCGTTAAGAAGTCGGCATTCAATCCTCATGCTCGGGCAGCCCAGAACTATAACATTGTCGAAGATCTGGCCCAAGCACCCTCAGCGATGTCTGCCCTGGAAGTCCTTCAGTCTTGTCCTGCAAAACGAAGGGCGCTGTTGAAATCTATAGGTGGTATTGATCCAACAGATACGAATCTGATAGTCTTTAACTTGGAAGATCATATTCCAAGGTTACCCCCACAACTTGCGTTTCAAATCCAAGTTGTGGTCTCCGACAAGAGTATTTGCCGAACTATTATTGATGAGGGTGCCTCTACGTGCATAATGTCTTTTTCTTCTTGGAAAGCCATTGGATCTCCCCCATTAAACGAATCACAAAAAACTTTGCGAGCCTTCAATGGCTCTAGTTTTAAACCGTACGGTGTTCTTCCGTCGTTGCCTGTTACTCTCGAAGGTAAAACCGTCCAGGTGGAAGTGGAAGTTTGCGATACTCCCCTAGATTATAATCTTCTACTTGGTCGGAGCTGGGTCGATTCTCTGTGTGCTTTCGTGTCAACCCTTTTTCGTGTCATATGATTTCCTCACCAGGGAAAAGTGGTTACGGTCGATCAAATTTCCTTCTTTAATGTTGATACTCGCACGGGCAATGTGTCGTTCATAGCAAACACCCCTCCGGGTTATGAGAATGTTGGTGTCGGTCTTTTAAAAGACTCGTCGTTAATGGGTACTTTCCCCATACCACCACCACCCAATATTCCAAGCCCGTCAGTTGCTTCCATTAATATGATCTCTACTATACCTCATGAACTTCCTGTGTCTGTTGACCCCTGGATAGTCCCTGATCTTGGAGCTCATGTTCGTTTCGGCGACGTTATGTCGTTAAGTCCGTTTGAGTCCGCTTATCAAGACATTCAATCGGCATCCCTTACTACTTCTTCTTTTGACGAGTTGTTTCCTGATCCTTTCCATGTCATCTTTCCCACTGATGAGATGATCATGTCCGTCATGGAGGACACCCTGTGGGATGATGGGCATCATCATTCCATACTGTTTCTGGAACAACAAACTCTTGAGAATTATCAGCGGATTTCAACTCCGTCGACCGTTGTGGTTATATCTAGGGTTTCCCAATCTACATGAGATGTGTTTGCGGAAGGGAACCTTAGTAACATTTTACCCATGATGCCCATAGACATTTTAGTGAAACCTGGGATAGTCGAGAACGTTCATATTGGAGCTTCGTGTTCTCCTGAAGAAATTGTCACTTATACTTCCTTGTTCAAAGAATTTCATGACATATTTGCGTGGAGTTACGAAGAGATGTCGGGTATTGACCCTGCTATCGTCGTTCATGAGATTAAGACATACCCCGGAGCTAAACCAGTCCGGCAGCGCCTCCGTCCTGCCCATCCACGTAAAGCGACAGCCATTAAACTCGAAGTTGAAAAACTTCTTAAAGCCAGTTTCATTTACCCCGTGGCATTGACAGAGTGGGTTTCCAACCCCGTACCGATCGATAAGAAAGGTGGTAGTATACGCGTTTGTGTTGATTATCGGGATATCAACAAAGCTTTTCCAAAGGACAATTTTCCAACCCCTTTCATTGACCAGATCATCGATGACTGTGTCGGTAGTGAAATATTTTCCCTTATGGATGGATTTTCCAGATATAATCAAATCAATATCGCTCCTGAGGACCAACATAAAATGGATTTTATTTGTCCTTGGGGTACTTTCTCCTACAGGAAACTCCCCTTCGGTCTAAAAAACGCAGGTGCTACGTTCCAATGTGCTATGTCTTACGCATTTCACGATATCAAGCATATTGTTCAACCTTATTTGGACGATTTTCCGGCTCACTCTTTACGTCGAGTCGATCACCCTACTCATCTTCGAGCGATTTTAGTTCATTGTCGATTCTATCGGATTTGCCTGAATCCTCATAAATGTGTCTTTTGTGTAGAATATGGCCGTCTCCTCGGTTTCATTTTTTCACGCCATGGGATCCAGGTAGATCCTATCAAGGTTGAGGCGATTCTTAATCTCCCTCCTCCGTCTTCTCTACGTCAGTTACAAAGTTTGCAGGGGAAAGCAAACTTTCTTCGTCGTTTCATCCCGAATTACGCCGAGATTACTCACAGTTTCACACGTCTTCTAAAGAAAGGTTCAGAGTTTGTCTGGGATAAGGTTGCTAACAACGCTTTTGAAGCTTTAAAGTTGTCCCTCACAAAAGATCCTCTTCTTTTCCCTCCAGATTATAGTCAAGATTACTTTCTTTATCTAGCTGCGTCCGAGTATACCATCGGCATGGTCCTCGTTCAAGAGGATGATAACCACGATGAAAATGTTATCTATTACTTGAGTAGAAGTTTATCATCCACAAAAATCAAGTACCAACATGTTGAGAAGCTGGCCTTGGCTGCTGTCCAAGCAGTCCAACGTTTTCGTCATTGTATTCTCTCGAGGAAGACTACAGTGATTTCACACTATAACCCCATGCAACACATATTGACACGTCAATTGCTGGGGGGAAAGTACTTCAAGTGGATTGTTATTCTCCAGGAGTTCGATTTGGAATTCGATCGCGCCACGTCGAAGAAATCCCTAGTTTTCGCTGAGTTAATTTGTGATTTTCCCCACACTGCCACAGAAAAGGTAGCAGTCGATTCGTTACCTGACGAGTCACTTTTCATTATCAGTACCGACGATATTTGGTATGGAGATATCATTATATATCTCCAAACTCAAACTTTCCGACCTACTTTGTCCAGTAATGAACGACGTCGTGTCCGTTATCAAGCACGTCATTATATTGTCCTTGGCGATACTCTTTACCGTCAAGGCATTGACTCTGTCTTTTGGCGTTCTTTGACTTTTGAAAAAGCTGAGAAAGCTTTGAATGACTGCCATTCAGGAGCATGTGGTGGCCATATGTCTGGGTATGCTACTGCCGAGAAGATCTTACGTGCAGGTTACTTTTGGCCTTCCCTTTTCACTGACTACATTACTGCGGTCCAGAAGTGTCATGCCTGCCAGACTTATAATCAGAAGATTCGATCGCATCCTGCTCCCCTCCATCCTGTGGTCTCTGTAGGTCCTTTTTCTAAATGGGGCATTGATTTCATGACATGTCAGCCTCACTCGGTCGGGGGGCATGGTTACATTATTGTAGCTGTTGATTATTTCACAAAGTGGGCCGAGGCAATGCTGACATTCGATAATACTGGGAAGACTGCAGCCTTATTACTTTTTAACCATGTCATCACTCGTTTTGGTGTTCCTCAAGCTATCGTTACCAATCACGGTAGTCATTTTAGGAATTATATGATGTCTGAACTTACAGAGAAGTTGGGCCTTCGCCATGATAGCTCAACGCCCTATTATCCACAGGCCAATGGCCAGGTCAAAGCCATCAATAAAGTTCTTATAACTATGATTCGACGGATGATAGGAATCCATAAAACCAGCTGGCACACAATGTTATTTTCGGCACTGTGGGCGTATCAGACATCTGTTAAGTCTGCCACGGGATTCACACCTTTTCGTTTAGTTTATGGCATGGAAGCCATTCTGTCAATAGAATGTGATATACCGTCTTTGAAGCTAGCTGTAGAGATTTTACCTAATACTTCCGCCGAAGAGGAACGTCTGTTGTATTTGATGCGATTAGACGAGACTCGTCGTGACGCTACTCTTGTAATAGAAGCCCAGAAAAAGCGTGTTAAGGCATAGTATGACAAGCATGTCAAACCTCGTGTCTTCTCTGAAGGAGATCTTGTTCTTATATATGAACAAGATAAAGATGTCCTAGGAGCTGGGAAATTCGAACCAATGTGGCATGGGCCTTACATTGTTTGCAGAGTGTTGGAAAAAGGAGCGTATGAACTAGTTGATTATGATGGTGTACCTTTGAGTGAACCCAGGAATGGGTTCTACTTGAATAAGTACTACGCATAAGTCATTTGTGCATGAGTACTTGTATTTTATGTATCATACTGCATGAGTGTGTTACTTTAGTTTTTCTTTTGACCTTATCTGGTCTCTGCCCTTACGTGACGTTATGTTTGATTTCCAGATGTCGAAGTTTTCGCTACCTTACATTGGCTTCACCGGCGGTGCTAGTCGTAGTACTCGGAACTTAGCTTCTGCTGCATGGGCAATATATGCCCCGACAAACGAACTCATATCTCTACGAGGTATATGTCTTGGCCGAGAAACCAACAACATTGCAGAGTATAGCGCCGTAGTTGAATTATTGGTTGATGCTATATCTCTCAAAATTCGTCGTTTGGTTGTTCGACTTGACTCGCAGTTGGTAGTACTACAACTAAGTAATGTATATTCTATTCGAAGTCCTACTTTATTAAGGGTATATTTGAGAATTCATCTTTTGGAAAGACATTTTGATTACATAGAATATCAACACATTCCGAGGAGTCTTAATACATTGACAGATGCTTTAGCTAATTATGTATTGGATAGGCATTTAAATCACTTATAAAATCAAACACATTAAATTGTACACAAATGTAAAGTAATTTGGTAGAAACCATGTATATATATAACGATCAAATTTTGTTTTTACAAAATGTGTCCGAAGACCAAAAATAAAAAATTGAAGCTCCTGGCTTTTACAAAAGTGACATCACTAATGATGTTCACGATAGCACACTAGTGTCCTAGCAACTCTGCGGAGAAAGCGACCCATAGAGGCAGAGACTCCCACAGTATGACGTTGATTGCGGCGTGGGATCTCCTCCAGAGGCATCTCTGAAACATCGGCCATCAGACCCTCTAAGTTTTGCTCCACTGTCAAATAGTCCTCGGCATACTGGGGAACTGCAACTGCTGCCTCTCCTCGACGCTAGACAGGAGAACTACTAGCAGGTCTATATGCCCCAACATATGTGTTATCAGTACAATTATTGATGTTAGTCTTTGGATGATTCTATAAAAACCAAAAACATTTAATATGATGAAAATACAAAAACATCTTAAAAGATAAAAGTTGGTGTACTTCTTACCAATGTCTCCCCACTATGCGTCTTCAGGAAGTGCAAGGTCAGGATCACCGCAAAATTCCAAGCCAGCATACGCATAATCCTCTATCATCAGAACTTGGCCTGGAAGCCATTCAAAGAAGAGATCGTCATACCTGACGATCGTTCCTGTCACATGTCTAGCCATGAGTTAGCACCATCGTAACATCCATGGATCCCTGGGACCCGGAAAACGCCACTCAACCTAAAGTCTATACACTGGAACCCTCTCACAGAAGAAAGACACCAGCAATGATCCATAACCAAACTGCTTTAGATCTCCACGCCTGCATTTGGTCAGTTGTTTCTTGAGATTGCGCAAAACTGCGTCAGCCCAGTTGAAGACCCGGGGCTCAATGCACTCGAGGGCATACTGAAAATAGCTCTGCAGAGCCATATGCACGGCAACAATTCCTGCCATCCGAGCGATAGTGAAGATAATGGTATGGAGAGTTATATCAGTCACTCCCCAAATAGCCACTTTCCATTTTTGTCGTTCAGCCTCTGGCACGCAATACTCCCGGCAATACTCACTCATTTTCAGACCACCCCTTCGGTTACCGGTCAAACTGACATACGAACCCCATCTTGACAACCCAGTGAGGAAATAAATATCCTCAATGTTGATCATCAATGTGTGAGCACCGACATTAAAAACCTGTTGATCCGGATCCCACATCCGGACTAAGTGTTCTAGCAATCGAACTTTGGCTCTCATGCCCGGGATACGGAAATACTTCAGGAGACCGCAATCTCTTAAAGCGGAAATGGTTTGAGGGTGATTTTCAGCATTGGTATTGTCTTCCTCGTGTTCCCGTTCTCTCCATTCGAGCACCATATTGACAGTTATTAACCTGCATGGCAACCATGTAAAGATAGTTAATGATTTAAAACATGAGAAAAATTGGCTTTATTAGCTAAATATTATAAAAAAAATTGGGCTCTGCGCTGTTCGCAGGTGGCTTATAGCACACAGTGCGAACTTCTCGCACTGTAGCTCAATCCCACCTGCTAGAATGAGAACTTCTCGCAGGCCCCGTATGGGCAACCTGCGAGAATCCTCCTTCACGCATAGGGTTTCAAAAACCAACTCAAAACTTGAAATTTAGCCACTAAAATCATGAAATTAAACCATGAAAAGATAGAGAAAGGAGAAGTTACCAATATGATCCAGACGGTTCGTGGAATGATGCCCCGAAGCTCCCGAAAATCGACGATGAAGATCGGAGGTAAAATGGAGGTTTTTTGCACTAAAATGGTAAATGGGTAAAACATATGGTAAAATGGATTGTGAATTTGTTTTATTTACTTTTTATCATGGTAAAAGTGGGTTTTTTCATGTTTATTCACTATTTTACCCTAATTACTAATTACTATTTTACCAAGAACACTTTCCTGAGAAAAGTTACAGTTGTCTTCTTCCAGAATTCACATTTTGAAGCATGTTCGCAGGCTACTTATATATTCACCTGCGAGAATGCCTGTTTCTCGCATGCTTCTTTAAGATGGAGTGCGAACTTCTCACATTGTACTCATTATTAGGGTGTGAACATGTTCTTAAAAGTGAAAAAGATAAGAATCTAGAACCTTCTAGAAGGGAATCTTCTAGAAGGGTGAGTTGGCTTTCGAATGGTTGTTCAAGTACTGGCATTCCAGATATCTTGGGATCATTCCCTATCCAAGTAACTAATCTATCTTATCCTATATATTGAGGAGATTGCTCATGGAGAGGGTTAAGTTGAGCAAGCAACAAGTTAGCTAGAGATTGATTATAGAATTAGTGCAAGACTGTATGGAGAACTGATGCTACAGCAGCAAGAGACGACAGCAAGGTCATCACAAGTGGTTGATTTTCTTCATGCATGAGCAAGTGTGTGTGTCAGAGATAGAAGCCATAAAAAGGAAATCTATGACATCAAGGCTCAGGTTGTAAGTTTCACTTTCAATTAATTCAATACAACAATATGTCCCTTTCCCATAAAGATGATGTCACTTTATTACATAATTCCTTGATCATATGTATAGACTAGTCATTGAATATATTAATCTG